>PVKE010004172.1:38928-66630 GCA_004027555.1 Craseonycteris thonglongyai
AAAAAAAAAAAAAAAAAAAAAAAGTGTAAATAAAAAAGAAAACCTGTGACTATTAGCCAAAAAACAAAACAAAACAAACAACAACAAAACCCCCCCCACAAAAACTAGAAAGACAGAAACTAATAAAATTGTTTTATTTTACCTCTTGGGGTTGTAAGGGCTGAATGAAATAATATATAAGAAAGTTCTTTTTATATACAAAGTATTATCATCAATGCTAATTTTTGCTACCATTATTAAATTGCAGTATATGCTTAAGAAAGTATGTATGTTGTCGACTATAGTCTCACCCCTCAAACTCCAAAACCTTCAAATAAGCTTTGACAATTCTCAAATGCCCTAAATACTGAGCGTTAAGTTGTCATTGGCTTTAGAAATGGCACCAAATAAACTATACTAACCTATAAAGATCAATAATGACATCTAGAGGAGAACAGATGTAACTTCCAAAGCAGAATGTACTAACCCCCCCGCCCCCAAATAAATAACATATAAATTGTATAGGTAACACAAACCTAGTTTATTTCTAGGCCTCTGCCCTGCCCCGCCCCACCCCCAAAAGCATTTATACACATAAGAGATATCTATCTACCTGATTTGTACTTTCCAGTACTACATAAAATAGCAAAGAGTAGTGGAATGTTTTCATCTGGTACGTAAAGTAAATCTCTCTGCCTTTACAACAAACTCAAGTATATCCTCTCTCCAAATAAATCAGTCAGTTTCTATAGTCCAGTTCAGAAAAGTGTAGAATAGGAATAAGTATACACTTTTTTAAACGTGAGATTTGGCTACTTACAAAAAATTTTGAAAAGCAAAGTAAAACAATTTTTTTTTACTTAAAACAATTAATGATGAATAAAAATCACTTTTAGTTTCTGAAATAGAATATTAGGTACAAGACTTTTAAAACTTTGAACAGACTCAATGGTTTCAATTAACTTATTGATGATATTAAGTGCCCAATAGAACATACTAAGCTAGGATAGTTACATAGTTGAATAGGTGAAATAACATACTTACATATAAAATATATACTATATTTGGGTCTTCGGAGTTCCTGAATCAGATAATCCACATTCTCCTAGAAAATATATATAATAAATAATTACTAGATTGATCTCTAAGATCCCTTTCAGAACCAGAATTTCATGACTAAGAGCTACAAATGTGAAACAATTGTAAACTATGAATACTATAACACAGTATTAATGTATTGGGGATATAATAGTGTGAAAAAACAGATGCTGTCTCTGCTCTCAGGGAGCTTACTGCTGGTAGTAGGTGAGACAGATATTAATGAATCACACAAACCATATAAAACTTCAATTATGACAAGCAATAGGGAGAGGAAGATGGTGCTGTTAGTGCTTATAAGAGGGTGGTTTGACTTGGTCAACAAGGCCAGGGAAGATTTGCTCGAGGAAGTGAAAAGTTCCAGGCAGAGAGAAGAGCCTTATGCAAAGGTTCTATGGTATGATGAAATATAGTGGTTTGAAATATTAGTGTAGCCAAGAGCAAAAGGAGAAATGGTTTGAAATGAGGCTGTAGAAATGATAGGAACTAGAACACAGGTCCTTGGCAGGCAACAATTAAGGAGTTTTGTCTTTATCATAAAAGCGATGAGAAGTCATTCAAAGATTTCGAGTGGGGGTAACATGACCAGATTAGTGGTTTGGAAAGTACATAATGTCCAAGCATGGTGAAAGAGCACATTGGAGTTGAAGAACATTAATATAAAGCAAAAGAATATACTAAACAAGACTGGAATAGTTGGGGATTTTTAAAGGAAGACTCAAGCTAGATTTAGATGATGGATGAAAACTGACAGAAGGCTAAAGAATCTCTTAATAGGGGAAGAGAACAGAGGACAGGAACGAGCATGCAGAGGGAGGATAAAAAGGCCTAGTTGGCTGTAGTAGAGGAGCAGAGGTAGGACATAGGAGGATGGATACAAAAGGGTAGACCAGATCAACTGAAGGGGCTCTGAGGGCTGGGCTACTAACTGTATAGGTTTAATCATGGACATAAAGTTGAGCCATTACAGGTTCCTGAGCATAGATGTGAATAAAATGATAGACTCAAGACAGTGACATAAATATACAAGATTAAATGGCAACAGTGTTGAGTTTATAGGTATGGAGGTTAAGCCAGGAATAAAGTGATGTGGGTCTCCGTTAGGGTAGTTAGTTAGTGGCTTTGGAAGTACCTGAGAACCTAAAAGACATCTTGAAAAGAAAAACTAGCTGTAAGGGGTGAACTAAGATATGGAAAAGAGGAATGTCAATGTTCTAACTCTGAGAAACCAGGATAATTATGATGCCACAAATGATGATAATACAAATTTACTGTGCCTTCTTAATGCTTTCAGATCATAGTGTTCCACATTTGCCTGGGCAGATGGCAGCTCAAATTATGTAGTACCTTCGTAGGTCGAAGAAAACAAATTGCTTTCAGGTGTTTCATGGTCTCTCGATTTGGAGAATCAATACGTTCAAAAAGGTATACTTCCTTCTGAAGAATCTCTGATTGCGTGTATACCATACTGACTATGCCAGTCTGTGAAGAAAAAGAATTGCTAATATTATGCTGGTCCAGAATAAAAACAAGCAGCATACCTAAAACTTAATTTTTTCCCCATTAATACTTAGCTGGGTAACATATACTAACATATGTAGCATTTATATATATATGTATAGCTCAGTAACAGCATTTACTGAGCAACCCAAACATGTAGTAGGTAATGTACCAGAATGAAAGAAAACATGCTCTCTCTGAATATGGACAATCCATAAATTTCCAAAAAGAGAAAAGTTCTATTATCTTAAGAGTTTGTTTTTTTTTAATTCTGCGATCAACAAATAATAACCTGTCATCTCAGCTTGAGCCCCAACAGCTTTACTTTAAAAACACAAGTCTGAGTGGAAATAACCAGACCATCCCAGAGACTTAAGGTGCTGTCTCACATATTTGGTAGAAACATTTAGAAAAGGATTTCTGATTCCAAGAAATTGCTCGGGTACAATAAGAAATCTTTGGAGGTGGTGAAAGCCATTTAGTCTGAAAACCTAAAGGACAAGCTTTATACAACCTTCCAGTTCCACAAAGAACTGACCCTCATTTAAATATCTTTAAATTCCAAAGCCAACAGTGGAATGGGACCAGCTATTGTAAGGGTGGGAGTGTTCCCTCACAAATACTGAGCAAAAGCAAACTCACCGTCTCTTTATCCATGAGAAGTACTTTCATACCCGGTCCGCTGTCCTCTATCATTTTGGAAATGTACTGCTTCACAGCAAAAACCACGTTCATGGTGGCGAATTGACAGGTTACCTCCACAGCCCTTCCCGCCCCCTTTTTCTTGCTAAATGAACCCCCGGTCTCTTGGCCGGGTCTCAGCGGCTTCCTCCCCGCCCGGCGTTGGTTTCCGGAAGTCCGGGCAGCCGCGGTGCCGGGAGTTGTAGTTCCGCCGCGGGGTCCGGTGGCCTAAACCTGAGCGCCTGGTAGAAGAATCCGCTGAGACGCCCTGGGCCGCCCCGTCGGGACGGGATGGATCGTCCACCTACTTCCAGCCCGGAGGTGCTGGACCCCTGGACTCCCAGACCACTCCCGGACCTTGGTCCAGGTTGCCCGGGCGGCGGCTTGAAGCCTCCCGCTGGCCTGGGGAGCGGGTGTCTGTCTCCTCACGGTGTGGAGGAACTTGGCATAAGGCTGGCTCGGAGGCAAGAAGAGAGCGTGGCCGTGGTTACTCTGTGCCATTAACGCTTTCTTGGGTGGCAGTGAAGGATGAAGAGAAGGGAGGTGGCGTAATGCTCCCGCTGTTGGGACTCGGAGCGTGGACACTTGCTAAGTTAGTGGCGGAGATTCCCCGGCTTCACTGGGTCGTTAACAAGGCGAGCACAGGACCCTCGCAGAGCGGGCCCGGAATTGGTGTTCCGAGGACTGAGGGGCGTCTGTAATCGAACAGATGTTTGTTGGATGAATGAACAAGGGGACGCCCTTTAGGGATGTTTTGGGAGCGAGGCCCTAGGTCTCAGGAGGGCCTGGACGGACCCGGGTTCGGCGTCCTGGGCGGTTGGACTCCCGGGTCCAAGTCGCGCGGGGTGCGCGAGGCCTGCGGCGCCGAAGCAGAAACAGTTAACAGGGTCGGAAATGGGTAGGGAACACGTATCCGGTGGGGCTAAAGCAAAGTAGCCTGGATTTTAAGGGAAAACTCAACAGATTTTAAGAAACGACAAAAACTTGAAATAAATCTGAAAGCCATCAACCTCTAAAAGTTTATACCCTGCAGGTCTATTAGGCCATTTCTCCAAAAGGAGGATAAATGTTAGTTTCCCCTCACCTTTATGTTGGGGAATTTTTAAATCTGGAAGATAGCAAGAAAAAACTGTGAGAAAGCTATGCTTGTAAATGCTTGTAAATATTTACACCAAAATAATTCCACAAAAATAATGACCAGTGTTTGTTGGGAGTCAGTTTATAATCAATAGGTTCAACATGACCTATTGATTATAGTCAGTCTTTCACCATATTGTAAGAAATTACAATTAAAACTATACCCAGAGTACGGTAACATTAATCTGACTTAAGATCACTTTATAAAACGTCATGTACAATTTTCAAGTCCTTTAATAAGGGAGATCAGAAGCCGCTTGAAATACTGATTTTTGTCACCTCTGAGATTGTGAAGAATGTTGTTATTTTCTCTCTTTTTCACTTTTCCTACCAAGTAAATAAAACTTCCTGTTGGGCATTTTTTCTATTTATGAGATATATTTTGAAAGAAAAGTTATAGGAAGATGAAAATATGAATCTTGAAATGGATACAAGTGAGAAAAATCTAATGTATGAAAGAAAATTCTATTATCAATTTAATATTTTATATTTTGTAGAAAACAGTTAATCAATGCTAATGAAAAATGAAACACCTGCAAATTTTGTAAGTGACCTGTATGTATTTGAAAATTCTCCTCCACTAACCTGTGTGCTTGTTTTTTCTTAACTATCATTGGGACTTTAGTATAAGATTGTTTCCCATTTTATGATGTTTTTAGAAAGAACAGTGGGAGAAAGGCTTGTCCGTGAAATCTGTGCTTTTTTTTAGACAATAATCAATCTATAAATAATGCATGGAAAGAAACTGCATCCTTTTGGTTATTTATAGTTGTATAATTATAACATTTTAAAAAGGAAAGTGCCTGTTTTGACTAGACTTACTAACTCATTCCATTGCTCATGAAATTCCATTGACGTCAATAACAGTGTTATTTTATACTTATACATGATAAGATACGAAATGTAAACATTCTGTACGAAGTAGTTATGTGTTTAAAGGATGCTGTGATGGTCCTGAAGTTTGACAGCCGATTTCCTTTCTGAGGAAAACTACAAAAGCCATTTTAAATGTCTCCAGATTAAGGCTTCTTTTGTATCCCTATACCTCTAAAAATAGGAGTGAAACCAGTGTTCAAACTCTTTGTGACTCATCCAGAATAAACCCAGAGTGACTTGTACTGTTGTAGGTAAGAAAGACATCACAAATTCAGAAGTCAATATGAAGTACCTTAATATTTTTTATCTACAATGTAAATAAACTAATATTTTCAATAATCTTAAATTAAAAAAATAAATCAAAAAAATAAAAAAATAAAAAAATAAATCAGCATTCTTCAAATAGTAGCGATTACATCAATTACAAAAGTTTCTAATACAGTTACTTGAAAATTTATTTTCTCTGAGCCCAAGAAATCTGTGTTGTTCTATCTTAAGGATAGAAAATAGGAAGTTAAAAACATGGTATTTAAATTTTAAAAGGATGAGGAAATAAAAAAAATATGGTATTTACATTTGTACCTTTTGCTTAGACTTGTGCGTGTAATATGTGTTTAAGTGAATTAATGAGGAATGATTACCTGAATATTACATGTGCTTCAGCTTCCTACAAAGTGTATTCCATTTAGAGGTTTAACTACCAGTTTTATATTTAATCAAAATCATGTTCTACCATCAAAATTTAAAACTCGATATAAAACAAAGGATATATAAATAAGCTTTAGTATAATTATAATAACAATATGGCCAACTCTTAGTTATCTCAGATGATTAATTGTCTGCCATTCTCCTTGTTGCTGTGTGTTAATGTTTCTCCAACAAAGCCCTGGATAGGAGGGAAGTAAAGATACTCAAATTAGATTCCTACTTGTTAACAATTGAAAGAATATTTAGAGAAAGAATGATAGTATTGCTAGTGACAATCTGTCAGTTCTCCTGTAGTGTTCTTAACCTTTCTATTTCATTATCTGATAGATGGTGATAATATACCTCATGAAATTGTGAGAATTATGAAATGTACAGGAAAAAATGTGCCTGTCATGTAGTCAGTGCTAAAAAATATAAGATTTAATTATTTGAAATCAAAAGGTAGACGTACCTTTTAGCTTATTTTTTTTACTTACAGCATATTTTATTCCCCTTTGACCAAAAAAAAATTTAAAAATAGAGTCGATTTCAGAGTGTATAAAGTATATAAGTTCCATAATAACTTCATCTTGCATTACTATACAATTATAGAAATACAGTATTATTTGTGGTTAGATTTGGCCTGCTCCATTATAATTTGGAAAGCATACAGTTTTCATGAAGATAAAAATATGCTTCAAGTGATTTCAGAAAAATATACTTACTGTCCACCTAGCCTAAATCAAATAGAATTTGTTAAATTTTTGTCACAGTTGGTGGTTTAGTACTGACCCTCATGGTAGCAAAAGCACTGAATAGCTTCAAATCATTAAAGATTATTTGCATGAGGGATTTGGTCTGCATATTCAGTAATTTTAGTGATTCCATCTTTATGGTGGTGATGTTAACTTTGATTAGTTGGTTTAGGTGATATCTGCTAGGTTTCTCCACTATAAAATTACTATTCTTTCCTTGTAATTAATAAATATATGGAGAGATGCCTTGATGTGTTGCAGATACCTATTTTTCATCATACTTTCACTTGCTAATTTTAACCAGAATCCACTGATGCTTCTTGCCTGCAATGATTGATGTTTAACCTAATGGTAATTATTATCCTCATTCTTCCTAGATCCTTTCCCCCCATTTATTTATTTATTTTTTCAATCGTTTATGCCAGTATAGATTCATGGATACTTAAGAAAATTATTACTTTTACATACCGGTAATAGTGAGCATAGGTAAGAGGTTGGGACTGCAGGCCCTGGAATGAGACAGCGTGGATTTGATTCTGCTGTGTACTAGCTGTAGGATTTTGTCAAGTTACATAGGTGTTCTGTGTCTTAGTGTCCTCATTTGTAAATGGACAAAATACACCTGCCTCAGGTTGGTGTGAGAACTGAGATACTACATACAGTCTTTAGCTTTAATTTTTCTAAGCAGATTTTGTACAGTGCTTAGTTTTACTATTTATGTTTCCCTTTCATAAACTGAACATAAAAATATTTGTCGTGTGCTTGCCTCCCTGAGAAATTATTGAAATTCACAAAATAAAGTTAAAAGTGCTTTGTAATGTTAAAGAGATACAGTTCTTATTTCTAAAAAAAAAAAAAATTGAACTTGAATATTGCTAAGATCCCTTTTATGGTCATAATTCTGTTTGGGGGCTGCTCTTATGTTAGAGATTTAGATGACCATAAGATATACTGAAACTATTTTTAACATTTTACTTATTTCAAGAAATAGGCAAGCTATGTGAAATGAATACCAGAAAATGCATGTTCTTATAAAACCTTAAATTTCATTAGTGGTAAAGGAGTCTTAATTATAATATTTTTTATATTTAAATAATTCCTCTAGAAATGGCTCATTGCTGACTTAAGCATTTAATCAGGATCACTCATTTTTCTTCACTAGAAAGAATATTTATATTGCAAAAATAAGGTACAAAATGTTTTATTTACACATTTCCATTTGAAGCAAATGAAATTTAATATAGGATGTTATTCAAAATTTCTCTTAATATTATGTTAATAAATAAAAACAACCACCTTTTACTGAGCCTTTTTTGTGTTCTGAACCCTTAACAAATATCTCAGTTAACTTTTGCAACTTTCCTTTGAGGTGAATATTATCTTCATATACAGAACTGAGGTTCAGAGAAGCAAAGAAACTGAGTAACTTTCGTAAGGTGACACACAAACTGGCATTCTGAACCAGATCTATTTCAGTGGGCATTTTACCATGTTTCTTTGTACACATCCTTGTTACACATCCCTGTTTAGAAAGTATATTGTCATTTCTTTGAGGCTAGAGAATGTTTGTTTTCATCCTTTCACCTAATGCAGTGCCCAGTACACAGAAGATACCCAATAAATATTTAATGTTGGTGAAACTCATTACTGGACAAACTGTTACAATGGCATGTTAAATAAAGTATAGAATTTTACATGGACAGAACAAACAAAGAGATCACTATACTTACGTAGGTGATTCATGCCAATAATTTTATTGAATGCTATGGAATAAATTCTGGGGAAAATATGGGTTTTCTTTCCAAATTCCCAGGTAAATTACAAGTATGTAAACTTAACGATTCTGGTGCTCTTGTAACAAATGACATGACATTTGTTTTTTCTGACTATCTGCTAACGGTGTGTAAGGAGAGGATTAATTTCGTGGAATTGTTGATTAAGAATTTACTTGAGGGGACTCCGCGATGGCTCAGTGGGTTAACTGCTCACTTTGCAGCCACGGAGTCCAAGGATTGAATCCGGGCCATTGGGGACGCATATGCTGAACTGGGGAAAACCCTGCACCCACCTGTGGAATGAAACTATGTGGAAAAACCAATGATATGCAACAATGGAGACTGTTCTGGGCTCTCCCCCTTCTCTCTGTCTCTGCATTTCTCTCTGTCAAAAACAATAAAAATAAATCTTAAAAAAAAAAAAATTTTACTTGAGAAAACATCAGTTTTGTATTTAATTTAGTTTTGATTTTTTTCAGCACTCAGACAGAGGGCGCCCTTGGACCACCAAGAAGGTGTCAGTAACAGGCTCTTAAACACTGGATGCTAGCTCACTGAGTAATGGTTACATGAATGAGGGAAATGCATTCTTTTGGCCAAAATAGATTACAAAATGCTTGTTCAATGTTGAGTTTAATCTGGTTTTAGCTTTAAATCTTATTGAATTGTTGCATGAATTGACTGCTTTATAATTTTTTTTGTTTCTTAAGGAACTAGATAAAATTAATTACTGTAAGTTTCAAATCAATAGACATTTGAACTTGGGAGATTAGTTTAATAAATATAAAGTCACATTTAAAATTTGAAGGGTAAGAATTTTTGATTATAAGTTCTATACATGTCTGATTGCAATCCACAGTAGATCTGTCAGTGTGAATATATATGTGTTGGGTCACGTGCTGAATACTTTCCATGCATTATTCTCACAACAACTAGCTCAGTGATATAAGTAGTTCTTTACCCTCTTTTTAAAAGTGAGAAAATTAAAGCTTAGAGGGATTAAGAATATTTCCACTGGGGAAGCCAGGATGACTCAGTGGGTTAAGTGCTTGCTTTGCAGCTCCAGGGACCAAGGATCAAATCCTGGCCCTGGCCCATGTGGACCTGTATGCTGAACTGGGGTGTGCTTCCCATGCGGAAGGCCCCCAGCCCACTTTCCACCCTGCATGGCCCCTGCCCATCTGTGTGGAACAAGACCATGTCTACCACTATAGAGACTACTCTGGGCCCTCCACCTCCTCTCTGTCTCTCTCTGTCTCTGTCAAAATAAAATAAATCTTAAAAAAAAAATTTCCACTAATAAATGACAAAACTGGGACTTGAACTTGGAAATATAAATACTATTATCCATGTTTAACTTACACCCTGAATATTGAATTGCAAATGATGGTTTTCTTTGTTCATGACACACAATATATAACTACTAGTGAAATTATTTTGTTTCCTTTGAATTCCAGTTACTATTGAAAGAAAACAAGTTCAAAGAATGGAGATGGGTTAGTATTGGGATGTGTAAAGTTTGCAGTTCCAGTGTGGTTAGGAAATAATTCACTGAGAGGTGGACATTGAGCAAAATCCTGAAGGAGGTGTAAGGAATAAGCCATGTGGTATCTAAATAATGAATCTTCCAGGTGAAAGAAAGAGCCCTTGCAAAATCTCTGAGGTGGGAGTGGTCTGATCATCAAGCAGCAAAGGGGCTAGTGTAGCTGGGGTTGAGGGGAAAGAGAGAATGGGCAGTTTGTGTTGTGAGGGCATTGACTTATTTTGAGTGGGATGGGAAGTCACTGGGGAACTCTGAGTTGAGAAGCAGTCTGGCTGCTGCTTGAGTTGAGCATAAACTGCAGAGGGCAAAGGCAAAAAAACGGGGAGACGAGTTAGGAGCTTTTACAGTAATGCAGGTGAAAGATGGGAGGTCTTAGCTGGGAGAGGGTGGTAGTTGAGGGTGTAGTTGAATTCTGAAGATGTGATAATTAGCCGATGGCTTGCAGGAAGGACATGTGAAACAGAAAGGAGCACCAGCAATATATAGTAGACTCTCCATTAACCAGAACTCAAGCAACTAGCACTCAAGCAACTACCACCACCACCAAAAAAAATCAAAGAAATCCTTTATATCAAAATAAGGTCAATTTTTAGCAGAAATGTAAGTTTAAGCTTGGCATGCAGTGAGTTAGCCCACACTTCATGTACCACATGTTTGTCTCCCACTCCTGCCAATTCACCATGTACAAATATACTGGTTGGCTGGGATTTATTATTATTCAAATTTTGTGATCTTATCCAACTCTATGCCAAAACAGGTCCCAAGTAAACCTAAATGCATAGTGCTTACCCGTAAGCAGAAGATGGAAATATGCAAGAGGCTTGAGAAAGGACAGACCGAAAAGATTGAGAAGCACTGAAGCGAAGGCTTAATATGACATTTTGTTGTGTCTTGATCTTATAAAGAAAGCTGCTAAAAAAAAAGTATACAATGAACCTTATGTAAACTCTAAATCAAATTAACATTTTTAAAGGCCCATCTAAAACTGCAGTATTTAAAATACGCTATTTGGACAAGTCTAAGCCTACATTTCTATTTATACTTTTGATCTATCTAATGCTATAACAAACTCAAAAAGCTTATACTAAAAAACTCAGGGACTTTTATTCAAGCATTGGAAAACAGATTTCTAGATTATTCCACCAGAGTCCTATTATGCTAGAAGCCAGAGGGATGAGCTGTTTCAAATGTTTGCAGAAATGATTTCTTTTTTTAAAGTAGCTCTGTCAGCTGAAGAACAGAAAAAGAACAAATAAGCGGAATGAGGATGGTTAGAGTGAGCCAGCACCCATCATAATTCTATAATCGGCATTTCTGCTGAAGCTAGGAGAAGCCAAGTGTGTGGGACATCTATAGAGCTGTCATCTACATCGAATTCAAAGTGTTTATGTGAGTAATTGCAAGTCTAGGACTTGTTGTGACCTTAATGGGTAGCAATGGACACATGAAATTTCATATTTATTATTATACTGCGACAGATTGCCATAGTACAATACCTCTTCATTATATCCCAGACTTACTATCATCAGCACCAAAGTCTTATATATACATGAAAGCCTTTTGAGAAATTACAAGAGTCAAATGGAAGAGATTTATTATTCATATGCTTAAAGACATTTTGGTATTACGGTTTTGGAGTCAGCCTAGTCAAGCCTTCAATTCTGGCTTAGCCACTGATCATGTAACTTCAAACACGTTTCTTTAACCTGTGTGGCCCTCAGTTTTGTCCGTTATAATACTTATAATAATACTTATCTCATGGGTTACTGTAAGGATTAATGAAAGTAAAGTGCTTATTACAGTGTCTGAACATCATAAAGTGTGCAGTGAATGATAGCTACTGCTGTTATTACCATTATAATAATAATTATACTAATGTTAATTTTATATGTTAATGATAGAGGTTAAGAGAGACTTAAGATATCCCATAGCTTACTCTTGTTATTTACACTGGCAAGTTCTTTGAGTCATAGAGACACTTGGAGTGTATTAGGTATCATTTAAGGCCGTAGCTAAGATTCTTATCTTCCGCCAACTATTTCAATTAGTTGTCTGGACAGCAGGGAAAAGATTGCGGTTGGGAGCCTGGAGGAAAAAATATTTTGTCCTCAAAAGGCCGTGTTTAAAAGATTCATAGTATTGACTAGTAGACCTTTTCAGGGCAGAAGTCTAAAAGGTGATAATACCAGTATCAGTAACTGTTCAAATAAGTGAGCTGGTAGAATGTAAAGTGGTATAACTTTTTGTAAGGCAATCCAGCAATAGGTATTAAAGATCTTAAAAATAGTCAAACTTTCCCCATTAAATTTAACAATAAAATATAATAATATTAAAAAAAATAGTCAAACTTTGACCTAGCATTTTTATTTTTAGAAAGTTTTCCTAAGGAAAATAGACAGAGACTTATAACAAGTGTTTTGTGTTTATGGGTGTTTCTCACAGCATTATTTAAACAGTGTGTTAGAAACAACAAGATAAAAGCCTAACAATAGACATTGCTTAAGTATGGCCTAGTTATAGAATGGTAATAATATGCAACTGCTAGAAATCATATCGGGGGTAAAAAATGCAAATGCCTTCAGATTCTTAGCCAGTACAGTAAATGGCCAAAGCATCTGAATATTAGACACTATTACGGAGTGGTGAGAACTCTGGCAAACTGGAGATTTCATTCTCCACCTGAAGGCATTAAAATGCAAATTATAAAACAAAAGGCAAAGTCTGAATTCTGCTTACAGGTTTACCATCTTGAAATACCTGCTGTTTAAAGAATATTAACATGTGGGAAAACGTTAACTGTATACTTTTAAGTGACAAAAGCAAGTAAAAAAGTATAGGTAATGGATGATTCCATTATTTTTTTAAAACATGTGTGTTTATAGACATATCCTTTTCCTGTCTGTTGGTTGGTCTGACTCAGATCTATCTTGAAGGATATTTGCCAAAACAATAATAGCAAGCACTTACACAGACCTTACTATGTTCCAGGGATTATTTTAAGCACCCTACATATGTTAACTCATTTAATGCTCAAAGCAATAGTAGATACTATTATTGCTTTGAGCACAGAGAGGTTAAGTAACTTGCCCAAGGCCACACAGCTAGAAAGCAGTGGAGGAGGGATTCAAATTTAGACAGTAGAGTCTGGGCTCTTAACTACCCTGCTATATTAAAACCAGAAAGTTATGAGGAAGCCAGGATAATTCAGCGTGTTGAGCGCTTGCTTTGCAGCCCCGGGGTCCAAGGATTAAATCCCAGCCCTTGCAGACCCATATGCTGAACTGGGGTGTGCCCCCAGTTCAGTTCTTGCTGGGCCCATGCAATAGGCCCCCAGCCCAGTTCCTGCCCTGCACAGCCCCCTGCCCACCTGTGGAATGAAACTATATGGAAAACTAATGATGTACAACTATGGAGACTGCTCTGGGCCCTCCCCCTTTTTTCTCTCTCTCGCCCTGTCAGAAAAATAAATAAAAATCTTAAAAGAAAAACAACAAAAAACGTTATGACTTGTTTGGAATATTTTGTGTGGCTTTTCTTTTTTTTTATTTTTTGGTGGTTAATGTATTTTCTATAATACAAATTTTGTAATCAGAAAAAGCAGTTTTATTTAATGTGTACATTTATTGCCTAGACATGTGCTCCTTTTGGCTTCTCCAATTATTGTTCTCTATTAATGAAAATTAGCTTGTCTGAAACCTAGGCCCTGAGGAAATAAAAAATAGGACAGGGGATTTTGATGGAGACGGAAGGGCGAGCATGTCAGTAACAGGCTCTGTGGGGGCAGCAGAAGAGCCCTGAGGCAGAAACAGCAAGACCAGGTTAATGAGGAGTGTAATTCGGGTGGCTGTCACTGGAGGGACGTTTTGTTTCCACACCTCATCTGGGGATGCCAGGATCGCTCAATGAATTCAGTGCTTGCTTGCAACTGTGAGGTCTGCAGATTGAATCCCAGCCCCGGCCCATGGAAACCCATGTGCTGAACTGTGGCGCAACTGATAACTGCTGGGATGCCCCACCCTGCACGGCCGCACATCCACCTGTGTGGAATGAAACCATGTCACAACTAATGATGTACAACTATGGGGACTGCTCTGGGCCCCCACCCCTTCTCTCTCTCTCACCTTCTTTCAAACAATAAAATAAAAAAAGAAATGTGAGCTAATTCTGGGTGGTGAGCACATAATGCGATATATAGACAATGTAATGTAGAATTGTACACCTGGAAACAATGTAACTGATATCAATTAATGTCACCCCAATAAATGTAACAAAACAAAAACAAAAAACAAATGTGTTATAATGCCCTTTCATAGTACTGAACATTTTAATTTATTTAACAAATATTCATTAGATTCCTCCTTGCTAGGCACAATGAAGTATACAATGATAAATCATAGAAGGAGTCTATGACTTAGGGAGATAAGGGAGTAATATTAATAGAATATGATCATTACCAGTAAAAAGATACTATGGATCTTGAGAGGTCAAAGTGGGGAGAACTTTATTTTTTTTCAGCTTTATTGAGATGTAGTTGACATGCAACACAGTGTAAGTTTAAGGTATACAGGGTGATGATTTGAAACATATGTTGCAAATGTTTACCACAATAAGGTTAGCTAACACTTTCATCACTTCACATAATTACCTTTTGTGTGTGTGTGTGTGTGTGTGTGTGTGTGGTGAGACCATTTAAGATCTACTAACTTAGTAACTTCCAAGTATATAATACAGTATTGTTAACTACAGTCACATTAGATCCCCAAGGAGAGTTTCATTTATCCAAGTTTTTTTGAACCCCTGCCAGGTGTTAAGTACTCTTCTAGGTACTGAAAAGACAGTAAACGATGACCAGTATTGAAGACAGAAATAATTATGTTAGCCTAATTTAAAGGTATAGAAACAAAAGCGAATGCACCAGCTTTCTTTATAAGCTGATAAAGCTAGGATACCGCAAGCATACAAATTAGCACCAGAAAAGAATATTAGGGGCCAATCTTGTGAATACAAGTGCAAAACATTAAATATCAACAAATAAATCAGTAGTGTAATAAAAGAATAACCCATAACCAAATAGAATTTATTCTAGGTTTATAGAATGGTTCAATATTAGAAATTCTATGAATATAATTCATTAGATCAATATACTACAGGGGGAAAGATTATTTCAATAGATGGATAAAAAGGATTTGATAAAATTCAATGTTCCAGAATAAATAAAAATATTTAGAAAAATGGAATAGAGATAAAATGTCTTAATAGAGTTTTTAATGTATAAACACATAGTTAATGGTACAACTCTAGAAGAATTTCCAGACGAGAGACTTCATCACTACTATTTAGTATTTACTGCAAGTCAAACCAATGTAATAATGTGAGAACAATAAAAGCTGCACAGGCTGGAATAAGAAAAATTTCTTCATTTGAAGATGACATGATGATCTACACAGAACAGAAAATAAATGGGCAAACTTGGAAACCAATCAGAGCAGGCTGACAAGCTCAACATACCAGAAGTGACCATTTTGAAAATGAAGTACAAAAAAAATTACTTTCACACCTGAAATAACAGTATAATATAGTAATCTAACCTAAAATCTAAAGGTATATAATTTAATAATTAAGAAAACTGTGCAGTAACCACATGAAATTATAACACTGTATGCAGTACAAAGAGAATGCATATATAAGTGATAGTAAGCATTAACAAGGTGACAGTCACAGATGCTGCAGACATTGGTGACCTGCCTAGAGCAGTTCCATGAACAGGTGGGAATGGAAGGTGAATTTACGTGGGTTGAAGGGCGAATGGGAATTCACCCAGTGAATGTTTATGAGTCTGATTTTTGGTTCGTTTGCTTTATGATGAGGGTGATATGGGCTGCACGGAGGGATCCAGGAGAGAAGAGAAATGGAAAATATAGAAGATGGAAGAGAAGTGAAATATGAATGGCACGGGTTCCCTTAGGAGGCAGCAGGAGATGGGACTGTGCATAATAATGAAGGCGGGGGTTTGGGGATTAACCTTGAATAAAGGGAGCATTTTGAGAGGGAAAGTCTTTTTTATCCAGAAATTTGTACAAGATGAGGATGAATTCAGTTGTACATAGATTTGTAAATGTAGGTTGGGCATGGAGAGTAGGGAAGTGCATTCCCACTCACTCCAAGACCTCAATTTTCTCTGTGAAGTGGGAAGTTAGGTCATCTTTTGAGAAGGAGCAAGGTGATGGTTATGAAGGGAAGATGGAGGGGAAGGTTTGGGATGGTAACTGACGGGATTAGAGAAGCGTCTCTAAACTCTCATTTGACATTTATTATCTTATACTGGCGTCAGTCCACAGATGTACTTTTCTCCCGTTGTGCTTAGAATGCATTACAGAGAAACAAGCTTTTGGGATGGACTGACCCAAGGTTGGAAGTTTATGGGTTATGTATAAAATAAAGGTAAGAGGGAGTCCGTGCACCAATAGTTGACCACGGGATCCACTGAAACAAAGTGTTGCTAAGAAAGTTCAGATAGACTCAGAAAAAATAAAGACATCTAGAACGTGAGATGGCTGTCGTGTCACAGGACAAGTGTGGAGAGTAGGACGGGTGAGAGAGCTGAAGGAAGAGGAGATTGCTGTAGGCTGTGGATTACTAAATGTTAAGATTTCAGAGACAACATGTGCTGTAGCAAAAAGAGCATATAGAGGCCTTTGAAGAGCCCCACTACAACCTTCTTGCTCTGTGGCCTCGGATGAGTTACTTAAAGCTCTCTGGTCCTGTTTTTTTCTATGAAACATGGGAAGCCAGGAAAATGCAGCCACCAAATTGCTTGTCCCCAGGCTCTATGGAGCCTGGAGAATGAGCCTCCTCTGCTGGAGGAGGCAGTTGCAAATAAATGTGTTTCCAGCTTTGCTTTGGGATCTTTCCAGTAAGTTCATTCTTGAGAGGTTGGTAGTACAAATTGAAAGCAACCTTAAGCAATAGGGTCATAACTGCAGTTACTTGTTGCAGTTACTTATATCCTGGAAATAAGTCTTCAAGGTATTGAGAATGACCTCCCTTGAGTTACAGGTCAAGTACGGACATGATTGTTGGCACTTCCCAGCCTGCTGGTATCAGAATTCTGGGCAATGGGTCTCACCAATCAACAGTTTGTGAATGGATGGTCATAACTCTCAATATGCCACAGTGAACTTTATCACTGAAAGTTTCTTGTTAAACTTGTTACAATTTTGACAAAAATGATAGATCTAATGAGATATGTGAACAAATACATTTCCTCTTATATCTTCATGAGACTTGGGAAAAAAGCTGAGTTTCCTAACTCATCACAAATTCAATGATTTTCTATTATATTTACTGAATATGGCTGATACCAGAGATGACTAGCACAAAACTATGAAGTCATTAAAAACAGTACAGTCCTTAACCTTTCTTTTACCTGGCCTTTTCTCCTAGTCTGGGGTGGCGAACCTATGGCATGCATGCCCAAAGTGGCACGCAGAGCAATTATTTCAGCACATGGAGCTGTGAATACCATTAAAAAATTATTGTTTATGCTCTTATAGACATAAAAATAATTGATACCTCTATCTCACTCGATGGGTTGGCACACAAGTTGAGCGAGTATACTCTTATTTCATAAACTTTGGCACTCAATCACCAAAAGGTTTGCCACCCCTGTAGTCTGACTTTGCCCAGATTCTCCTGGGAATCACAAAACTTCCTATTAGGCCAAATGAACTTGCTGGGTTTAATCCAGTGGTTACTATAGTTTAAGCCAGGCTCTGTAGATGGTGCCAATGCTGGCTTGTCTCCCTGTGCTTACTTCCATGGTGTCACCTGTATTGTGGATACCATTGACAACTAACTACATCCTAGAGCTTTGCCAAGCCAGTGTGATTTAAACAAATCTCTCTTTTGAGTAGAAGGGTTATATACAGAGGATCCAGTGAAAACATGAATGCTGCTGCATTTTACCTCGAATCTAATAAATTAATTTTCCTAACTAAAGGAGTTCATCTAAAATGATGGTTTTGTGATTTGGATATTGCTATCTTATTTTGACTATCTCAGAAAGCTTTTGTTCCTGTATGAAAAATGTCTGAGGAATTCTTCTGGTCTTGGGTAATTACACATCTTAATAATCTGAACTCCCCAAAGTAGTGGAGGAAATTTCTTTACCTTTCTGCATGATACAATAGAATTTGTGTATTTTAAAGGGAAGTGATAAAGGAAACAAATATTTCCAATTTGGAATTTTAAGACAGTGTGCTTTTTCTTAGCACTTATTCTTCCAGCACCCCAGGACACTGGTAGAGTAGCCATTTAATTCTTATAAAGATTCTTCCTTGGCAAGTGAAGTTGGGAACGTGGAGCTGGTCGATCATTCCTACCTTTGTGCCTTTCTTACCTTTTATGGGTCTCTCTCTATTAATTATTTCCTTCCTCTCTGCCTCCCCTGTGGAGGATGAGCACCTTAAAGTCAAGGATAATGACAGAGCCCTGTATCCCCAGAACTTAGCTAACAGGGTGCCTATCATACATAGAAAGTACTCAATACAATACATTTATGATACAATACAATATACTTGTATTTGTTTTCAAATACCTACATTCATCTTTACATTTCTTGTCATATAATGCCATTCAGTCTAACCTCCTGAAAGCTCAAGAATAACTTTTCTAGTTTTTGTGAAAAACATGGAAAACAGCAGACAGATCACTCTATCTTTAACTCTCTTCAGTGTTCTCCATCAAGACATCTGGTCCTGGGCTTTCTCACCTTCTATTCAACTCCCTTATCCTCTTTAGGGTTCTCTTCCTACTTAAGCTAATGTCCCCTCCTAAGCCTGTGAGAGCTTTTATTCCCCAGAGTTCAGAGGCAATAATCAGACACAAAACCTGTCAAGAAAACTGTTACCTCGGCCATTAATATTTGCTCTGGTCTCATCCTTAACAACAAAAATGAACATGGCCGTATTAAGAGGACTTATAGTTTGTGATCTAAAATAGATCACAGGCTCGTAGAAAAGCTAAGCAGGGACTAAAATTAACTTGTAGAATGGAATACTTATTCCAATTGCCTTGTGCAGCGAAATGCTTGAAAAGTGTTTGTTAATATGCTAAGTATTGGTGCCCTATTGAGAAATCATTGCCTTGCATGTCCCAAGCACTGACCACTAATTGATGTGTTGAAAGCAGGAAGGAAATAGTATTGCTCTGAGCTTAAGCAGTTAAATTCTGTCACCAGTCACTAACCCGTAGGAAGAAGCAGAAAGTGTTGATGACACCAGGCCAAGGTTGCTGTACCTTTTTGTGTTTAGAGTCAGTACTTCCTGATTCTGCTTCCAGAACATACACCAGGTAGGAGGAGTTTCCTTGTCTTTTCTAGTGCCGGCTCCCCACTGCCAGCTGTCGTTTCGTTGCAATAAACCTCTTGCCACAACGATGGCAAACAATGACATCTTACTGGCAACTCGTGTTCTTAGCGGCAGCTGCCACTGCTGATGACAATGTTCTGGTCTTTCAGTAAAGAGACACCACCCAGACTCTAGTAATAGGCACTTTGAGGTGTTTCTTTTTTTCTCTGGGGTTCTTAAAATATATACCACTGGACATAGGATGAATCCAGTGAGATATCAGAGAGTTGAATGAGACCGAGGGACTGCTGCCTGGTGTGCCCAGAGGACAGCCTCGCGTCAGCTGCTCGTGGTTTGCAGAACCCGTTTTAGAGAGACGGTGATAAGATGTCATCGGATGGCTGGTGGTGCGCCTGTACCCTCACAAGCGTACTGTCAGCCTTTCCAGTGAGCTCCCAGGTGATGTCCTGTTGCTGACGCACTTGGCTCATGTGAGCACAGGTGGGGATGGCTCTTCTAGAACATTCCAGTCACTCCAGGCTGGAGCTGCTTCCTCAGTCAGGTCAGCTGCTTCGGACTCAGGCATAAGATTTTACAGTATCTGTCACAGGTGAAGACTGTGGAACTAAGCCTGACGCATCATTACTTTTATTCTGAGTTCCGACTCTGGGGCTGGGAAGCAGAATAACTTAAAAATAAAAGAGAGCAAGAGAGGCTAGATTTTTCTTCATATTAGAATAAGGAAGTATTGATTTAAAATGACTGGGTTGAATGGTGTATTTGGTGGCAAGAGAAAATCTAGAGTAACCACTGTGTCTGTAACATTGGAGAATTTTCAATGTTCACATTCATACCTTTTTCTCCCTTCTGCCTCCCTTAAGAAAAGCTGCTGAATGTGTTGGCAATAGGCATATTGTAATAAATCTTATATATTCTTTATAAATATCATTGACTAATAAATCAGTTTCATCATCTGAAAAGTATTCATTGAGACTACAGTCTGGATTCTATTGGGTTGGTGCTGTCACACCTCCTTTTACTAAACCTGACCTGGGTGTAACCCATGTTTGCTCACCCAGGGACTCGGGGACTCAGTCTGTTACCTTCTGTTGCACGGGACCCTTTCACCTCAGACCTGCCTTAATCATCACACTGGAGTTTACCGATCTCTGACTTCATGTCCTATTTTTGGCTCTGAATTTGCTCCTTGGACTTGATGACAAGATTTTGCTTCTCCAGATTAATACTTAACCCCTGTCATGCTTCTCCAAATATAGTTTTACGCTCACCCTCTGACTTCATTCCCCCCAGCTGCTGTGAGTCAATACCTTACTTGAGTCCTCCCAGCCTCGAGGACCCTGCCCTAGCCTGGCCTGCCTTCCTCCTCTCCCCTATTGGAAAACAATCAGACATCAAAAGCCTTAACAACACGCACTGTTTGATACAGTGAAAGGGAACAAGTTCCCTCCTAAAAGTATATGACCCAAAGGGGAAAAATATCTGAGTCACTTAGAAAAAATTGTTAGATATTCTTCCTTCTGAGGGAAAGGAATATAAGAGTCAACTTATTTGCTATTGAATAAAAAAATCTTTGAAGTTACATACTTAAATAGTATATATCTTCCATGTGATTAGAAGGCTGGCCGTGCAGAGGAGAAGAGGTGGGAGGGGGCAGTCCCAGCAGAAGACAGAGCTGGGCCAGACAAGGCTGACTAGAGACCAGAATCCACACCTTTGTTTGGAAACTAAGACATCAACAAGTGCCAATAATTGTTTTGCTACACCAAGTCTTTTGGGGGAAAACTGTGATCTTTTAGACGCACATCATTATTTGATACGGGTTACTTGGCTTTAGAGAAAATTTTCTAGCTAAACCAGTAGCTGTCCATAAAAATCTAGGTTTGTAGGCCAAGGCTTTTAATCCATGGCAGAGAAACGTATTTTCCCTTTTTATTTTAAATATGTCCATTCCTAACATTTGTGGGTTAAGAGTACAAATAGAGGCCCATATACCAGATGTCTAAAATGTGTACATAAAGTTAAGAAGTTGTTAGGTAACAAATGTTTTATCCTTCTACCTTGACAAACACAAGTTTTATAATAACTTGGAAGGCCATGTTCAAATGTAGAATTACTGGGCTCCTGGGTGGTGGCGTAGAATGTGGCAGAGTGGGGTGAGCTGGCCATCCACGGTGGTGTTTTCCTTCAGGGATCTGGACCCTGGGGAGGCTCACACAGGAAGTGGACTTGGAACATTTGGGCTGGGAATTTCAGAGTCCCAGGCACCCAGAGGGTGCTCTAGAAGGGGGTCCCAGCCTCCGATGTACACTCCTCCGGATCCCATGGGGAGAGATATGGCCAGAATGGTACTTTTTCAAGTTCAGGGCTCAGAGCAGAGAGCCCCGTTGCTGGGCCTGAGGGTGGTATGATTTGTCACCTGGGAATCACCCTTTATAATTCCTATTCTGCTGCTAATCTCTGTCCTGAGCTTTTGCCTCTCTTCTTGTCTACTGTCTTCTCAGAATACACAGAGACTACCTCTTGTTCTGCTCAGATACTAGTTTTACTAAATAGGACACGAGCATGGTGTCTTCCATTATTTCTCTCTTTGACTCCAATTTCCTCTACTAATTATCTGGGACCTTTCTTATTAGCAACATTTACCCATGGGAGGCCTGTCAGGGAAGCAGCAGCGTGGGTGGCGTTGTCCGGGGAAGAGACATGGTGCTTCCTTTTCACTGAGGAGGATAAGGCCTTCAGAATCCTGCTCTTCTCAGAGGTGTGGCAGGTTGCCCCCTGGGCAGAGGCCCCAGCAGCCTTCAATGCTTGCTGGCCAAAGCTGAAGGAGCAGAAAATGAAGGATGGACCAGGCTGCCAGCAGACCATGCTAAATGAAAGGAGGGAAGAGGAAAAATTAATGTCTCAGCACCATCATCATCATCGCGTAAGTATTTATGTATTACTGAGCACCCCATGGGGTCCCTGGAGGAGGGACAGGAAAAGGGAGTAAAAAGGGGAATCAAATCATAACCCACGTTTCTGGGAAGGTACCCAGTGAGATTCAAATGAAAGTGCCCTGAGCCCGTTCTCCTGTATGGGAAGAGCCCCCCAGTCACTCCAGGAATTCTAGGGGTAGGGGTGTGCCTCACGCTTTCCCTTGTTATTGATTGGTTCAATGTGTAGATTATGTCACCGACTGTAGTGTGTTGTAGTTGCCCACTTTCTTGCCCAGAAAATATGCCTCCCGCAGGATCTGGGTGTATGCATTGGCTTTGCTGAAGATTGGGAGGCACTGGAGTTCCATAACGACTCCTCCTTTTCCTGACCCCCTTCCATCCCCCTTTTAGAATTTGATTTTCCTTATGGTATGTTGTTATCACCAAGGACTCATGAATGTGTCCTGCTAAATTATGGATCATCTGTTCAGTTCCTGTCCTGAGACTCAGAGGCCCCAACAGAGCTTACAGTGGCCACCACCCCTTCTCCCAGTTCTGTGAGGGGGAGGAGGCAGGGCAAAGAATTTTGTTTTTGCCATGTGAACTACATGATCCCCTTCAAAAGGCAGCAGCTATAGTCAGTTTGAGTTTTAAAGATTTATTTTTATTGTTTTTTGACAGAGAGAGAGACAGACAGAGACAGAGAGAAGGGGGAGGATCCAGAGCAGTCTCCACAGTTGACAGCTTTAGTTTTCCATATAGTTTCACTCCATAGATGGGCGCAGGGCTGCGCAGGGCAGGAACTGGGCCGGGAGCTTCCCGCATGGGCCCCGGCAAGAACTGAACCCAGTTCAGCACATGGGTCCACCTGGGCTGGGGCCGGAATTCGATCCTCGGGCCCCAGGGCTGCAAAGTGAGCTCTTAACCCAATGAGCCATCCTGGCTTCCCCAGTTTGAGTTTTGTTTTTTTCTAATTTATGTTTATTATTATTTTTATTTTTTTATTGTTTTTGACAGAGAGAGAGAGAGAGAGAGAGAGAGAGAGATACAGAGACAGAGAGAACTGAACTGGGAGCACTCCTCAGTTCAGCATATGGGTCCGCACGGGCCGGGGCCGGGATTCGATCCTCGGTCCTCAGCGCTGCAAAGCGAGCACTTAACCCACTGAGCCATCCCGGCTTCCCCTGAGTTTTAAATAACAATATTTCTTTCTCATTTTATACAATGATTCCAAAGCAATCTATGAGATCTCTGAATTCTTTTAGTTCCTCAGGGATGTATAGAGCTACCACTTTGAATATAATAATAATAATGCTGATTATAAGCATATTATAATATAATATAACAATTTATCATACCATATTATATATAATATAGTAAAATATTTTAATGTTTTATACTTAAAATAGTAATTATATTGACAGCCGATACATTTCTCATCAAGGGCCATTGAGGGCTTTTGAGCAGGGGAATGATGTGACCAGACCTTAGTTTTAGGCAGGGCATGAAGGATAGTAGGAGGAGAGAGAGATGAAAGGCAAGGGACCCGCTGTGGAGTTATTTTATAGTAGTTCAGGTCAGGGGCAATGAGCTGCGATTGTGGCAGTGGGAACTGGGAAAGAATAGATACAATGATTTCACATAGAGGTATTGGCAATGCATTGAGACACTAAAGGAAACGAACCTAGGTCTAAGCAGGGACACTGGTACTCAGCTGAGTCCGTGGTGCACTCTAACTGGATGTGTGTCCAGCGGTGAGTGTGTCCCCCAGGGATAAGCCAGAGCAGCAGCAACTCACTGGGCTGTGCTTCAGTGTTAGGAAGAAACCACTGTGCGCTCTTTCTGATGTTAGAAGCCGCTGGCTACACAAGGGCCGGCAAATACTATTCATCTAGAGAAGGAGGGGAGAAGGAAACTAAAGATCAAAAGGAAAGCCTTGTAGGAAGCAGGAAATCAATGACAGAATGTACTGTATGAGCAGGAAGAATCAGCCCTTTCAGTTTCTTCCAGGAATGAGTGTCTGTAGTCAAAGGCCACATTGTCCTCGTTGTCATACACACCACCTTGCATCTTTTTTTCTAGATAAGGTGAAGGATATGTATCAAGAGAGAAGTTTTGGACATCTAAGGCCTAGTCTTCCCCACGAAAGCTCCTTATGGGCATTGAGTGTATCTTGGGGTGCCTTCCACAGGGTGGATGCTTAAAAATATCAACAGAAGTCACTGAATTATATTAATTCTCATTTTCTTGAGCTTCTCTGGCTCCTGTAGAGGAACTAGGCAAGGAGGCAAGCTGTCTGATGCTATGTTTGGGATCATTTGTTGGTACATAAGGGCAGAACTGCCATTTGTGGGTGATCTCTGGCCCAGGGTGGGGACCAGCGGGGCAGCGCTGGGGGGAGCTAGCCCACTGAGAAGCTGCTGCGGGGCATCACCCTAACAATCATTTGTGACCTTCCCCTACCACTTCTCATTCTCCTTCCTTCCTTCCTCTTCCCACAGTCAACACTTTCTTTTTAAATGTCCCCCAGCTCTTACACTTTTCTCCTGGGTGCTCCTAAAGTACTTTCCTCATCCGTGGATCCCTCCTGAGTTCCTGGTCTTGTTCCACCAATTTCTTCTGACCTCAGGAATTTATCTCTTCTTGAACTAGGAAGGTCCCCTAACACATTTATCCTTTACTTAAGGGTAAACTAAGGTACCTAAGTAATGGTGACACTTTTCAATTCCAGATTTTTTTCCCGCTGAAAAAACTGTCATCTGTTTACTTCTCCACGAGAAGCTGCTATGATCTGTAGGCTTGGTCACAGACCATAAGTCACATGGAAACAGCCCTCATGACGGTCAGTTCCGTAACCTAGAAAGCAGTAATCAGAGGGCACGTCACTGAGAGAGAGTCTAGTAGATGCCAAGTAGACATCATCACTCAACCCAGAGCTCACTAATGCAGGAGAAAAAGCTGTCTTTACAATGTAGAAAACATTCTCAGTATCTACAATACCTACAGAGCTCAACATGAGCCACTAGTCACCCAAAACAGGGGAGTTCGGTGCAGTCTCATATCTTCTGTGCCCTGAATGCTCTGTGGGTTTCCAGTAGCCTGAATTTGGCCTGCCTCCCAGAGCTGACCTAGTCAGGGGACACAGTGACTTAGTCACGTCATTCCCTCCCCCACCTTTCCTCATTGTCTCAGCCAGTGTGCCAGCAGTCTAATTATTTGTTTTTCCTCCAAATGGGAGGGTGTGTGCCCTGTGAGCTAGAGATGAAGCTGAGCTGACTCACCTGGCTAGCATGCCAATCAGGTAAAGTAGCGCCTGCTCTCTTCTAAGCCCCAGGAATCGGCTTCTCTTCCTTCCTACCTGCTGCTAGGCCTCTGATGGCCTTAGAAGCCCATTCTTACATCCTCAGGGGATTTGTCAGGACCAGAGTAGGAACCCGCCCAATCTTGCCAAAAGCCCTTTAGTTAATGTCCTAACACAGCTCTCCTGGGGACTGGCACTTGCAATAATTGAGAGCTGATAAGTCCTATTTACAACTAAGTACCTCTTTAGTGCTTACAGGCCTCGTGGCAAGGATTTTCTATTTAGGGGTTCCCCTGATGCCTAATCTTAGGAACCCTTTAGGAGGTGCTGGTATGTAAATGGTGTCTTACTGTTTTATTATTCCTAGGTTTTTTCATTAATTAATTAAGTAATTGATTTCAGAGCAAATACTTGTGAAAACTAACAACTCAAGGCAATCATTAGATTCCAGTTGACTGGTAAAGACATTTATAGTTTAGGGTTTTATAGAAAGTGTTTAAAAGGAGATGATATAGGTTGGGCCTTGAATGCTAGGGAGGAAACTTACAAATAGAGGAGAGAAAGTCGGGTGGTGTACTCTTACTGGCTTGCTAGTGCTGATTACACATCTCTTCCCAACTCCATGATCAGTGACATCACATTAGTAGCATGAAATTGTCAGAGGTAGGAATATTTACACCACGGAGATTGGCAAATGCTATAAATCAGGGCTTTTTCCTCCTGGAGAGCAGGTTGTGAATATTTACCAGCACACAACTAGTAGTAAAGGAAGTAGAACACAGATGTACAGATAGAAATTAACAAGCCATATTCTGGAGTTAGGACTAGATTGGGGTCAGATTGGGTTGGATCTTCCAGGGCAAACTAAGGACTTTTCACTTTATCCTCTAGATATCAAGGAGTTGACGGCATTTTATTAGTTGGCATGCATTTGGTTATAAGTAATAGAAAAACTAAATTCAAGATGGTTGAACAGTAAGAAATTCAAGGAGGATCACTCACGGTTGGCTACTCAACAGTTCATCCAAGACCTAGATTCTTTTCATCTTTTTGCTCTGCCATCCTTAGTGTGTTAGTTTGTCTTCCAACTAGAATATCTGTTCCAAGTCCGACAACATTTAGCAGAAGAAGGGAAACATTTCTTGTTTCTCTTGATCTTGTAAGAACAAGGGAGTCCCACAGATTTCCTCCAATCTCACATTGGTCAGAACTTTATCACATGCCTAAACCAAGTACTGGCAAGGGGAATGGAGCCCTGTGATTGGGAGGGAGTGTTTCATCTATCTCTCTCCCACTTGGCCTCCAGCCCTCCACTGGGGCCAGTCTCCCCTGAAAACCAGTCATGTAGAGAAAGATGGCTTTTTGAACATAATTAGGGTTCCATAAACAAGAAAGAAGGAAGATGGACCTTGGTTAAGTAACCAATGTGTTGCTACAGCTTTTGAAAAGAGAAAAATATCAACAAAATGCTTTAGGAAGCTTTATCTAGCAATGATGTGCAAGCAGAGAGAAGGCCTAGGAATAGAGAGACCCAGTTATACTAAATTATTAATATTATGAGTATCTGGATGTGACTTTATTATGAATCTAGTATGTGCTTCCAAAGCAATGGTTCTCAAATGCCAATTCATTCACTTATTCATTAAATGTTTAATGAGTGCCAAGAGTCGGGCACTATGCTAGGTACTATGGATAAAATGATGAACTTACTCCATGTAGTGTCACCATCTAATGGATGGTAACAAATATCAATAAAATAATCCACAAGTAAATGTAAATGTATAACTTAGTTATAGTTATGAAGGAACCCAGGATATTTGTTTTCTATTGTTTTTTGTTTTTTTTATTGTTAAATTTAATGGGGTGACATTGGTTGGTAACAATTAGATAGTTTCCCGATGTACAACTCCACATCACATTACCCATGCATCGCATTATGTGCCCAGCTCCCAGAATCAGGTCCCCCTCCTATCTAGTGCCCACTCCCTCCTCCCCCCACAACTCTCTCTCCCCCCTCCTCCCTCCTCTCCAGGTAAACACCAAACCATTGAGTGTGACCATAATGCTGGTGCCCTCTCCCACCTCCC
>PVKE010004173.1:0-66513 GCA_004027555.1 Craseonycteris thonglongyai
GCCTCTGCCCTGCCCCTGCCCTGCCTCCCCTTGCCCCTGCCCTGCCCCAGCCTGCGGGCCCCTCCTCTCCAGGGCTTGTGTTGGTAACTCCACCGCCTGCTGATTTATGGGACGTTCCCCTGTAGAGTTCTCTCAGGTCCTTTGAAGTAGAAAACAGTGCTTGTGGCTTCTGCTTAGCTGGACCACAGGCCTGTGTGGGACTGAGTGTGACCTCTGGGTCCCTGCCCCCAGCCCTAGCTTCTGGGGGATGGGGTTGCTTTGCCCTAAAGGAAACCACCTAAGACCAAATATGTGTTTTCATTCATTCATTCACTCATTCATTCATTACTCATATACTCATTCACCCCTCCCTCCCTCCCTCATCTCTTCCTTCCATCTTCCCCTCCTTCCCTCCTCCCTCCCTCTCTCCCTCCTTCTTCCCTCCTCTCTCCCTCCTTCTTCCCTCCTCCTCCCTCCCTCCTAACTATGCCCTGGGCATTAGCTGTGAGCCCAGCTTGCACTTGCTCCTGTGGATGCAGAAGGGTGAGACCCAGGGCCCCTGTTTTGGAGCTCCTGTCTAAAAGCAGAGGCTAACGGGCACCCTGTGCAGAGCACTGTGACAGGAGCCCCAGGACCCATGGAGGTGGGAGGACTGTCCTGTGAACATGGCCCCAGGGCTGGAGAGGGGGTGTAGGGAATCCAAGGTGGGGATGCTAGAGCAGAGGAACCAAGGTCAAGGGGTGGGAGGGCCATGCCCCCTTCACTCACCTGTTTATTCAGCTGTTCAGGCAGCATGAGTGCAGCACACAGTGGGGAGCACGGACTGGATGGAAGGGGTACAGGGGGCGTATGGGGGGCGGGTACGTGGGTGGGACCCCAGAGCGGACCCAGCTGTGAGGGAGGGAGCAGCTCAGAGGGCTCTGGAATGTCTTGTTCTTGGTGGGGGGCATAGTCTTTGGCCCCCTCTGCCCGCCCCTCCCGTCTAACCTCTCCCCCTCCCTCCTCTGCAGCAGGCAGGCTCTGCAGAGTTCCGGACGCTGCGGAAAGGCTTCTCCCTGTACCACTCCGAGTCCCAGCTCACCAGCCTGCCCCCGTCCTACCAGGAGTCCCTGCAGAACGTAAGTGCCCTTCCCCAAGGGCTCGCTTTTCCCGCGTGGGCCTGGCACCCCTGGAACCCTTGGTCCACGTTCCAGTGGACGGGTGAGGCTCCGACCAGCTGGGGACCTGTCTGTCCCCAGGGACTGTGCGGCCAAGCCCGGCTTGGGGCCCTTGGCTTCTGCCCGAGCTCCTCCCAGGGGAGGGCAGCAGGAGAGGTGTGGCCTTACTCATTCTCCTGCCACCTTCTTCCCCCACCCTCCCAGGAAGGGCCTGGGCTCCCCAGCAGACCCGGGGACTTCTCAGGGCCCGTGGTGCTCTGCCACTCACAGCCCGGTAGCCTTCGCTGTTCATTCCTGGGACGGCGGGGTGAGGATGCTGGTGCTGGCTGGGGCTGGTTGTATATGTGTGGGGGTCACGACCCAGGCTTTGTGGTGGAGGGTGGGGAGGAGTCCAGGTGTGTGGGTTGTGTACTTCAGTTGTCCATGGGGCCTCCAGGGTCATTCGGGGTGCTGACGGGTCCCTGGGAAGCGGACGGCCAGTTCGGGGCTGCTCCTGGGGCTCAGTGCCTCCATCATACTTGTGTGACATGCTGGGTACACAGATGTCTAGGGGCAGAGACCCCAGGAGCGAATGCCGGGGGGAGAGTAGGAGGGATTGCTAATGGGTACGGGGATTCCTTTTGGATTGCACACATCTGCGAATACTCTAGAAACCACTGCCCAAGAGGCTTGCCTCCCAGGCTCTGAAGGTGATCGGCACAAGAGTGACCAGGGTTCACGGCGTGTGCGCTCTGTGCAGGGGACACTCCACATGCACAAGCCACACAGCAAGGGAGGGACCCTGACTGTCCCCATGTAGCCCATGAGGAGCTGGGCTGCCTGAGGTCACCCTGCAGGGTGGGCAGGTGGGCCTGGACTTTTGCCCCCGGGGTCCCAGCAGGCAGGGATGGTCAGGGTGCCTCTGCAAAGGCTTGCTGGCTTCGGGGCTGGCGGGCGTGGCTGGTACCAGGCTGGCTGCTGGCCCCACGGGCTATTGCCCTTCAGAGGCCCTCGCACCTTCTCCTGGAATGTAGCTGCTGACGCTGCTCAGTCAGCACGGCCGCCGACAGTAGATAATCCAAATATTTACCACGGAGCTTGTGGCCAAATGATGTCCCAGTCATAGGAGGGAGGGCCCTGAAATGCCGGGACGTCTTCAGGGTGGCTCCTCCATCCCTTCATTTCCCTGCCCCCTGCATTCACTCTGATCACCTGTGGGGACCCTGGCAGCTGGCAGTGATGGTGCACTGTGTCCGAATGCCCCCTCAGTGCTCTGCAAACTGTGAAGCATTGTGCACCCTGGCTGGCTGCTGGGCTGAGCCAGGCTTACGGGATGTGAGCAGAGGGAGCCGTGCCCCTAGGGGCGGAGGGATTGTCAGGGCTGCCTGGCTCGTGCCTGCCAGTGCTGGGCTGACCTGGGCCTGGGGGCCGGGGGCCAGCAGGGGGACCCCGGCTGGACCTCAGACTCAGGGCCCCATGGAAGCAGCTGTCAGCAGAGGAAGGTGGTCTGTATTCATCAGCGCCTGAGAAGAGGTCAAGGCTTTTGACAGCCCCCTTGAGGAAGCTGGTCTCCCCATTTTTTTTTTCTTTTTGGTCACCTGACTTTATTTGTAAGCACGCAGTGCAGTGGTTTTTAAGCATACTCACAGATTTGTGCAATCATGGCAGGAGAACATTTCCATCACCCCCTAGCAGTCCCTCCCGGCCCCCATCTCCCCAGCTCTGGAACCACTGATGGGCCTTCTGCCCCCATAGAGGTACCTGCTCCGGACATTTCAGGTGAGCAGAGCCCTGTGATAATCAGTCAATCCTGTGACTGGCTTCCTTCACGTGCCTCATACCTCACTTGGGCAGTTTTCATATCTTATGCCTGTGGTGCCTAGAGCTGGTGTGCACATCCCTAGACGAGTGTTTGTGGGGATGGAGGTCTTCAGTTCTCTGGGGCACATGCTGGTCTCCCTGCTGTTGGCACTAGCCCTGGAGTCCCACAGACACGGGTTCAAGGCCCAGCTGCCTCATTTCCTAGATGCTTGGCCTCACCTATAAAATGGGGCTATGCGAGGGAGCAGGTAGCGTCTGCCCCGAGGGTTGTATGAGCCACTCAGTGGGTGGAGGAAGCAGCTGTCTCTGGGCTCTGGTCTGTGGTCCTCCCCACCATGGGGAGGCCTTCCGGGTGAGCTGTGCTTGCGGAATGCCCCCGAGGTAATGCTCTGTGTGCGTATTATTTGTCCGGTGGTGGCTTCCTTTACGGCCTGGTGAGGCGGGCCAGGAAAGGGCAGCATTTCATAGCCTCCCCCTGCCACGCCTGGGCTTCCCTCCTGCCTGTGCTTCAGGGATCAGCCCCCTTACAGAGCAGATGGTTCCGGGAGCCCCAGGTATAGCTGGGACGTGAGGCCTGAGAGCTGGGACGTGAGGCCTGAGGCCTGAGGCCGCAAAGGCTGGGCACGCCACTCTGGCTGTATGTGAGTGGCTGCTGCCCCCTCCTGGCTGATGCGGGGACTGCAGCCTTCTGCGTCATGTGCTCTGGTGTGTGTGGCCTGCTTTCCACCCGCCCCCAGTGCCCCCAGATCTTTTTGGTTCCTTCACATGACAGACCTGTCCTGGGTCGCAGGGGCCCGTTGGCCCGGGCTGGAGTTGAGGAAACAGCCACTGGGCAACGAGCATCCGAGGGCTCTGCTCACCCCCTGGGACACAGGGATCCTTTCTGTGGTCCAGACAGGGAACTGAAGCAGAGTGGGTTGGGGCCCTGCCTCATGTCACAGCCCCCAGAGCCCTGCCCATGCCCGGCTTTCCCTGAGCCCAAGGCTGTGGGCCCAGCCTCTGTGGAGGCAGCAGCGGGGTGGGCTGCAAGGCCCTGGGAGCAGGTCTAGGCCCGCATGCAGCTGGAGGGTTGGCTGCTGGGCAGAAGGTTCCAGGCCCTGAGGGTCTCCACACAGCGTGGCCTGGACGGGCAGGATCCCAGGACGATGGCCCCCACGTTCACGTCTGCGCAGGTGCTGCCAGCGTCCTTGGGCCCACAGATGGGAAGGAAGCCGAGCTGATGACATGGCAGGGCCTCCGAGAACCCCAGCTTAGAGGTCTTCGCCCTGCTCACTGGGTGCTCTGGGTGGTTCTGTCTGGCTCCCCCTCAGCCCACTCCCAGCGTCTTCTGACCTCCTGACTCCTCTTGGCCCCGGGGCTCCATGCCGCAGACCTCCTTGTCTGTGAGCTCCTTCAGTGGGGCCCTGAGTCCTGGGTTCCCCCTGCAGCCTGAGGTGCCCTGCTCCCTGGCCACCTAGGCCAGTGACCCTTGTGGGGAGAAACTGGGGGCCCTGGGCGGACACTCGGCCTCTGGCACAGGTGGGCAGGGTGCTGGGGGTCTGGATCCCTCCGCCCGGCTCGTCCTTGCCACACAGGCTGAAGGGGGAGTTGGGCGCCTCATTGCCAATTCGAGTGCTTGCTGCATCAGGTGGCCAGGAGGCCGGGCAGGGCAGGGGTGGGGTAAGGGCTGGGAGAGACCTGCAGCCCTGGGGGTGGAGTTGGGTTGAATCTAGGCTGACCGCGTGTGCTGTTGTTTTCTGTCCCGATTGAAATGGTATGCCTGGACAGCCTAGTTCAGTCACCCCTTGTGTGGCTTGGGGAATGTGAGGGGTTTTGGAGTCTTGGCTGCCTGGTGTTTGCTGGTGATCTTTGCATTTCTTCCCTCTCTGAGCGGTGCATGCTCCTCACACAACAGGGAATCGACCTTCCATGTGTTCTGTGCAGAGGAGCCTGCTGGGCTCGTCGTCATAGCTGGCACTTCTGCCCCCTCACCCACCCCCACTGCCTCCTGCTGGGCCCTATCCCCATAGAATCCGGGGTCTTGCTCAGCGCTGGTGGCACGTGTGGCTACCCCCTGGGAGCCATTCAGGGTGAGCTAAGCCATGCAATTCCTTCCTGCAGGGCCCGGCCTGCCCGGTACCCGAGCTGTCCTCCTCCGCTTCCACTGGCTGCAGCCCCGTGGGACAGAAGCCGGAGGCCGTGGTGCACGCGATGAAGGTGAGGGCCAGGCCCTGCCGGCCTGCACCCGGTCCCCACCCCCTCAGGAGCTCCCGGGCGTGCTGCAGCCCGTGGACCTGGGACCCCACATTTGCCGTCTCTGGGGGGGCATCTGAGCAACAGGGTGGGGCTTTCATCTCTGTGTGGGGGACTAGATGGCTGTGACACTGGAGGGGAGGGACTCATAGGGGCCGGGTGGTGGTAGCCAGTGTGTCACCTGCCATCAGTGCAACTGGGGAAACTGAGGCCTGGGGGTGGGGGGTGGGGGTGGGGCAGGCACTCCCTCAAACTCCGAGCCCTGGGCAGGACTGGGGTGATGACTAAAGCTGGGGCCTGCCAGGCCCAGCCCTTCTCCAGATGCCGTGGATTCTCCTGGGCCACAGGTCCCGCCGTGCACTGTGTGCCTTCCCTGTGCACACACCAGTGAGTGGGGCTATCCCCAGTGGGGACACAGGGGTGCTGCTTCCCTTGTGTGGTGTCCACAGTGACCTATCCTTCAGGCCTCTCCACACCCCTGACGCTGGGACCCAGTAGCTCGGGGTCCTCGCCTCCTGTTTGCAGTGGGCGGCCTCTGCCCCTGATCCTGGGACTTGTTCCCCGCAGGTCCTGGAGGTGCATGAGAACCTGGACCGGCAGCTCCAGGACAGCTGTGAGGAGGACCTGAGTGAGAAGGAGAAGGCTATCGTCCGTGAGATGTGCAACGTGAGTGCTTCCCAGGCCCCCACCTTGGCCAAGTGGAGGGCTGGACAGCGTGGGAGGGCCGGATGCTGTTCCGTGTGGGAGGGCCGCGTCCCGTGTGGGAGGGCCGGACGCTGTGCCGTGTGGGAGGGCTGGTGGCCTGGGGGTCTGGGAGGAGGCGCTGGAGCCAGGAGCCCCGGCCTCACCGTCCTGCCCCCACCCCGCCAGAGAGCCGACTGCTGCAGGTCTGTCCATCCCGGAGTGCGCCCCCTGACTCCCAGAACTGGTCTTGTTCATCCCATGTATCCCAACCTGGTCCCAGGTGTCCTGACTCCTGGCCTCCGACTGGCCGTTGCCCCAGCGGCTGCACAGGTAGTGCTCAGCCTGGCGGTGCAGGAGGGACGAGGTACCCTCCAGTCTGCTGCCCGCAGGGCTGGTCTGCTTTTGCATCACCCCTGACCCATCTCACCAACGTGTGCCGTCTTTGGACCCTGCCCAGGCCCAGCAGGAAAGGGTGGTTCACGGGCTGACGTGGGGTCTCCTGCATGACGGGGTGTTCTGAACCCCCTCATAAGCTGCCTCCCGAGGCCATGGGCCCCGCTGGACATTTTTGAGGCTGAGCCTGCACCCTAGGGGTGACTTGCTCAGGATGGCGGGTGTGGCCATGAGGATGGACATGCAAAGACCCTGGTTTGAGTGTCTCCGGGCCTCAGTTTCCCCTCCTGGTCCCCTAGCCCTGGGGATGTGCATGATTGAAGAGTGAGGCAGTGTGTGTGCACAGGCCAGCGGGCCGGCTCAGGGTGGGCCCCCCACTCACACCTCACCTCTGCCCACAGGTGGTCTGGAGAAAACTGGGGGATGCCGCCAGCTCCAAGCCCTCCATCCGGCAGCACCTATCTGGGAACCAGTTCAAGGGGCCTTTGTAGGGCCTTCCTCCCATGGGCATGGACTGTCCCTGCCCGGGGCCCCCAGAGGGAGCAGCAGGCCCTCTGCCCGAGCCACTGGCTTCTTCTGTGATGAACTGTACATAGGACGCTGCCTGCTGTGGCCCGGCTGCCGTGGGCAGGCCCCCACCTTGCACCTACCAGCAAACCGGGGAGACGAGCTGCCGGCTGCTTCCTGCAGTTCCGCGGTCTGGACAGCACCATTCCCACCCAAGGGCCAGGCTGCAGCTCCACTGGTGAGAACTGAAGGCTGCTCTGTGACGCCAGGCCCAGGAGCGTGCCAGGCTCTTCCCAGCCTTGTTGGCTGGGCACCCATCAAGTCCTCCATCCCCTGGATGCCACTGCACTGGACAGAGGCCACTGGCCGCTGGACCTGACGCCGGGGAGAGCACGTCTCACCCACCTACTGTTAACTGAGGCTCTTCCTCTGACCCCTGTGTGCAGTCCCCCTGCTGGCAGCTGCCACTGGTGTTTAGGGCTCATGCCCCATCCCATCTCTCTGCAATGTCGCCCGCCCTGGGCCAGGCTGTGTCCTATCTTTTCTGGTCCCTCCTGCCCAGTGCCTGAGGCATCCCCATTGTGTGGTTCACAGGATGGGTCAGGAACATAGGAAGGCTGATGGGTAGCACTGGGCCACAGCTGGGCCTCTGGTCAGCTGTGGTGTCCCCCCGACCCAGGTCACAGTTTGGGTCACCGTGGAAAGAGCTGTGTGGCCACAGTGACAAGAGTTCTGCCCTCCTTGGAAGGAACCTGACCTGCCTCTGGCTTTAATATGCTGTGTGACCTTCAGCAAGTCACTCAGCCTCTCTGGGCCCCTGGTACAAAATGAGGTCGCAGAAGCTCTCTTAGTCACACTCATGGTTAGAGGCCATCAGCTGTTGTCAGCCGGTATCCTTGTTCATAGCACGTGAGTTTATGGGGTCCACCTGCTGGAGAGGCCACCCGAAGGGAGGTGGGGGGCTGGGGAGCCGAGGCCCAAGCTGAGTTCTGCTGCTTGCTGCCTCCCCTCTCTGAGCCTGTGTCCTCCACTATAATATGGGAGCACGAGGCCTTCCTTGCAAGGTTCTGGGGGTCCAGTGAGACCATCAGTGTAAATGACCAGGTGTAAACTGTAAAGCATGGTATGTGAATTTAAAAATTTGTGTGAGGAAAATGAGACCCAGAGGGGTGAGATCTGTGGCAGGTTACAAGGGAGATCCCAGCACCCGGAAGGCGGGCAGGGGCCGGCCCCCGGTCATGCGGTGCATTACCCTCGCGTCCACTGTAGAATCCCTGGTCCGTCATCTGATGCCCCTCTTCCAGCGGTCCTGAGGGCTGCCTGCAGCCTCACCACCAGCCCTTGAAGAGCCTCTGAGGTTGTCTGCATTAGGCCCACATGAGGGATGGGGACTCTGAGTGGTTCCCACCGTCTGCCATCGGCACCTGTGGGCCATACGCGCTCAGGGGAAAGCTCGCGGCCCCCCTTGTGCCCAGGGAGAGCTGAGCAGACCCTGCTGATGGTGACGAGGCGCTCTTGCCCGGGGTGTTATGGGAAGCTGTAGGCTTTCTGGAAGGAACTTGCTGTCAGCTCCGTCACTGGGGGTGTGCACTTGGAATGGGGCCATCGTCCTTGTTCATGCTACTGGGTGTTTCCTGCCCAACTGGGCAGTGAGGTTGGGGACAAGAGGCCCCCTGGGGTCTTGGGAGTCCAAAGACCACAGAGCAGCTGAGGGGGGAGGGGCCTGTTTTGGTGGGAACCGCTTGCCATGTTTACATCAGGCTGGCTTTGCCATGACTGAAAGTAAGCAATAAGGAAGGGCCCCTGGTGTCTGCAGACCTGCAAACTGACCCCAGGGGAAGAGCCTCAGAGGGCACTTGCCCCCCTGGAGGGAAGTGACTGTCCCTAAAGCTGAGGTAGTGTCCAGGGACCAGGTGGAGCACGTCTGTCAGAACCCTCCTGCCTGCCGTGAAGGCTGGACGAGCCAGGGGCAGACGTCTCCTCCCCGTCCCTGTGCGTCCCTGCCCCCGCGCTGTGCGGCCATGGTGTTCTAGGACAGAGCGGTGCCTGGGGCAGCCACCTCACTCACGTAATAAGCTGTCCAACCCCACACGGGGTATGACGAGCAGCTATGGGGGGGCGGGGTGCTCACCACAGGAGGCAGTCAGGGGCCAGCTCAGGGGAGTCCCAGCTCTGCCATGAACAGGGAGAGCGTGTAGGGTGACACTGGGAGACCCTCCATCCCTGTAAAGGTCATGGTGGGGTGGGGGTGTTGCTGAACTCGGTGTCCTTTCATAACACTGACCAGATTCTGAGGCCCCGCGTGGCACCTGAGTGGTGGCCTGTCTCCTTGGTGAGGACACCACCCTTCCAGCCTGGAACTGGAATCTGCTGAGCCCGTTCTTATCCAAGTGATTAGCTACACATCAGTGTTTAAAGAGAAAAAAGTGACCTTTCATTTTTTTTCTTGGAAACTTGAGAGGAAACAAAATACTACTGAATTTTTTTTTTTTTTTAGAGACACAAACTGAATGCATGACTGCAGAGCGGTAGAGGTGTATATTTTTCATAAAATGGGGAAGAATCTGCTGCTTTCTGGAATGTCGGGAACGCCGGGTCCCTGTCCCCTGCCAGCAGCCACCTCTATTTTCTGTGGGGTTGGCTGTGTGGGGCAGGGCAGCGGGGCCTGCCCCTCCCGGCTCCAGGCAGAGCTGGGGGCTGTGGACCCCGGTGCCTGTTTCTACCTTCTATTAAACCACTTTGGGGGAGAGAAAAAGAAATAGAACCTTTTGATAGTGTGGTAAAAACATTGATTTGAACTATTTTAGTAAAAGGAGTACCAGATTGTGATAGTGTATACTTTGCGCTAGATAAATAAAGGCTCTCTGCAAGCCTCCTCACTGGGTGCGCAGTGCTTGTGTGGGGTGGTGGGGTCACCCCTGGGAGCAGCCCCTCCCCCTCAGTGTGCCGGGTGGAGGCCATAGTCCAGAGGTGGAAAGGCTTTCAAATCCAAACCTGTCTACACAGGTAAACAGGTGTGCACCTGCAGGTTGCTCCCAAGAAAGCCAATGCAGGCACAGGAGGTGGGGGGCTGGCGCACAAGGGCTGCCTGGGAGACATGGGGTGAGACCTGGCCAGCAGCAAGGGCCCCAGCAGTGCCCCCCTGTGCCCGCTCCTCACCCCCCTGCCCCCCACTAGCGGCTGCTTCAGCTCTGAGCCACCTTCCGCCCATAACAGACAAAGGTTTCAGAACTCATTTTATTTGGGTAACTGATGGAAGGAGTCTCATTTGTAACCAAGGTTGATTTCACAGTATGTTGTTACATTCACACTTAAAAAATATATCTCTGTACAGGAATCTGCAAATCGATGTAAACATACATTACTTCCCAAGTACATTTCTCCCTTTCTCCCTGGAGGAAAAAGAAAAAAGCCATCCAACCAGGCAACCCCTTCAAAATAACTTTAAACACAAAGGATGTAAGTATCTCTAAATCAAAAAGTGGTTCATCTGACCTACTGGGTATCACGGGACAGAACGTCACAGAACGAAAGCGACAACAGCTTGATTTCAGATGGAACTGGACTATTTAAAATTGAGCATCCAGGAAAAATAGGCACTGATTTCTAGAAGGAAGTTCACTCCTTACTGAAGCTATTATTGAGCCAATATGGCTGGTTAATGTTTTCACTAGTATAAAGTCACCCAGTGCAGGACTCGGCCGACTTCAGCTGACACTGAGCACAGTCGGTGGCAATCTGTGCTGCCCAGGCCACACTGAAAGCCGCTGTCCCCATTCTCCGTCGTGGAGGACCACCCTGATTTCTTCTCATGGGCCCCCTCCATTTCTCCCCATACTGCAACTGTCTAGCGTTACACAAGTTACCCTGTGGCTTACCCACTTCAACTACTCTCCAAGTTGATTAGAAAATCTCTCAGTAAAAAAATCAAAGGAAAAAAAGGCTTCAGGTTATCTCATCCAGGCTGCCCGCCCCAAACCCCCCACTGGAGGCATGCCTGGTGGGGGTATCGGTGGGGGCACAGGTGGCTGCCCTCCAGGGGGGACAGATGGAGGTGGGTAGCTAGCTGGGGGCAGGCCCAGGCCTGGAGGAGGGTGAGGTGGGACTGCGTGAGTCGGGGGCAGGCGAGGGGGTGGGAAGTTGGGGTTGTAGGTGGGTGGAGGTGGAGGGTAGCCAGGAGTGGGGGGTGGGATGGTGGGTGGGGGGAAGGAGGTTGGGGGAGGGGGCACTGGCGGTGGCGGTGGGTTGGGGGGATAGACATGGGGGTGGTAGGGCAGGTGAGCTGGTGGGCCGTAGGCAGGGGGCAGGGTGCCGTAGGAGGGGCCCTCGGTCTTCATCATGGACTGCAGGCTCTGGTACCCCTCCCCAGACATGTAGGAGCTGGTAGTAGACATCCCAGTCATGTAGCTGGAGGGCGGCGGTGGCGGTGGCCGATGTGGCAGCGGCGGTGGCTGGTGCACGGGGGCTGGGTGGGCCGGAGGAGGAATCTGGACTTTGGGGAGATCACCGGCATCCACAGGGCCGGACGGCTCGGACTCGGCCAAGGCAGCCGAGATGGGTGGCTTCCGGTCTGCAGAGGAGGGGCAGGTCAATGCCCAGCCCCAGGCCACCTACAGCTCCCAGGGCCCAGGTGCAGGTGGGACCGAGGGCTCCACTCAGTGGCTCTCACAGCCACCTCCCCGCTTCCTGGCTCGGTGACTGCACTGGCAGGCTGCTGCAGTTCCCTCAGGGACATTCACAGAGGAACTGGGAGCAGCTGTCACCTTTGTGGCTGGAGGGCAGGGCCAGTACACATCCTGATGCCATCAGCTCATTCCCTACCAGCCACACGGCCGCCACCCCACCTCCAGCCACCTGCTTCCCCCCACCCCCCGCCTCAGTCCTGACCACCCAGCCCAGGCAGTCCTGTTGCACACTCGTGCCCCTTCCTTCTGCCCATCTCTGCCTCTAGAGACTGAGTCCCAGGGCCACATCGAATTGCTGTCTGCAGCTCCAGCATTTAGCAGAAAACCTGACAGCTTGTCAAATGAATGGAGGCATTTAAAAAGCAATGGACTAGTCACTGACACTTGCAATGCAGTCACCAAAGGGGCAGTTCCGGTTCCATTCTACCAAAGCAGCAAGGCCAAACCCAGCACACACCCTCAGAGAGCTGAGTCCCCAGAGGATGGGCATGCGCCTGTGCACCAGTGTGCGTGTGTGAGTGGAGTGCCTGTGTGCATGCACCTGTGTGTGTGTGAACGTGCCTGTGCGTGCACCTGTGTGTGTGTGAGCGTGCCTGTGTGTATGTGAGCGTGCCTGTGGGGCATGCCTGTGTGTGTGTGTGCACACGCCCATGCATGTGTGGGGAGGAGGGTGTTTTTGGTCTCCGAGTTTACCCTCCTGTACACCCTGGAGCTCTGCAGCCCTGACCGCACATGTGGACCTGCAACGTTCATGGGCAGCACTGGGCAGAGGCGAGGCCAGGAAACTGGACACGGCCACCTGCCCACTGCTCTCTCACCCACAGCACCGTGATGTCTGCCGTTCCCTCACTGTTGTCGCCAAAGTGAGTGTGAGCTGAATGTCAGGTCGCCAAGGACATCTTTCAGCAAGACGTGTCCCTGTTGCCGCCTGTGCTGAGCAGCTGCCCACCCCCCAGTCAGCAGGTCCCTGGCCTGTGGGCACGGCCAGCAGCCCTGTGGTTCTGGAGGCTGACTAGGGAACACCAAGGGTGAGCTCAGAGCCTGTGCAGAAAAGTGCCAGCCACTTTGAATTCCTCTCTGTGTCAAACCACGGCCGCAAACATGTTCTTCCATCTTTAAGAAACCACCTCTGGCAGTCAGCAGTGCATGCACCCTGTCCTGTGACTCAACTTGGGACAAAAGTGGTTTCTCAGCACCAGTGCTCCCTCCCTTCACTCACTGCTGATGCCCGACAGCCACAAACAAGCTGCCCTCTGGAACATCCCTGTGACCTCACGTTGCGTCTGGCCTCTTGGGCCTCAGAGAGCTGTGGTTCCAGCTCTCCCCCCACCACCCACACTATCAAGACTCCTGCTTCCACTTGGGCTCCTTTGTTCAGTCTCCCCATCAACCCCCACATGCACAAACAGTGACGGGTCACCGCAGGGTGCTCCTGATGGCGCAGGGCCCCCTTTCTCTACCTCCACCGTCAGAAGCGCCATGGCTGCTAGGCTCCGCGCCCTCCCCCACTGCGGCGGCCTGGCTGGCTCCTGGGTCCCAGGCCCACCAGCCCTGCTGCCCACAGCGGGAGCTGTCTGAGCACCTCAGTCCCTCACTGCCCTGGGCTCCCCAGGCCGGCATGCCCTCAGCTCGCCCCACCCATCCCCCACGAGGGCACAGGAGCTGGGGCCTGCACCGGCCAGCAGAAGCTCCATAAATACTGAATGACCAACTGCAGCTTCGTACTGCATGGGGGCTGTGGGATCTGTCCCACAGTGGAAAATGATACCCGTGCTCTCGTAAAGCTCACAAGCGACCATGACTGAGTGTAAGCAGAGGAGGTAAGCGGCAGTGCACCTGCACACTTCTAGGAGCCTAAGCGTCAGCCATGGGCACAGTGCAGCGGTTAGTGTGGCTGATTGAAAGGGCTCACTCAGAGAAGTCCTTGGGATAGTCTACCACCCTTGAGAAAGCACACAACTTCCTGCCTTCTCCTGTTGAATGCTGCTGCTTCCAAAATGCTGCCACAGGTAAAGAATTCTTTACGACTTTCTTGTTTTTAATGATGCCAAGGGAGCTTTCCGGTTCACCGTGTGCCTGCTGAGAACTTCCTACTCTTAAATTTATTCTCCAAGTGACTCGGTGAACTAAAGTGCTTATTCTTCAACATGTACTGAGAAGATGTCCTGCCAAAAGGAAGCAGGTGCGAGAGGGGTGGGGCCTGCGACCTACAGCAATCTGGCCTGGATGGGGATAAGCGTTCATACGCTGGCAGGGCTCTGCCTTCCTAAAACTGGCTCTAAATTCAGTTTTCTTGGGCAGCTCAGCATTTTTATATGTGACAGTCACAGATTATTCAGATATACTTAGAATTTATAATATCCTCAAAATATCTGGCTTGTGAAAAACAGGTCTTAAAAGATCCTTAGTCACTGCTGTCTTAAAATTTCAGCTACAATGTCTCCCTTCCAGAAGCTTTCCCCAGGGCCTCCCAGGTCTGCCCTTCCAAAGGCAGGACACAAGCTGGCTACTGGTGGCATTCAGTAGATGCTTACCTGGTGGTGGGTGGGCCGGAGGCAATGGAGGGTGAGTGGTCTCTATTTTGGGAACTTTAGGTGGTGGAGGCTCTACAAAGACAAAGCACATTAAAAAATCATTCAGGCCTCTTCATGTGCATAAACTTGTCAAAGAAGAAAAAAAAGCACTGCTTAGGAATCTCTAGGGAAAAAGAACAGATGTGACATAGGCTTTACGGGAACTTGAGGAGGGCCTCAGCTAAATCATTATGTACTAATCACCTTTGAAAGAATACCGGTAAGCAAATCAAGTAAACACCCTGCCCCTCAAAGAAAGCTAACCCTCTAGCTTAAGGTGACCAGATTTTAACATTGGTAAAGCAGGACACCATTGACCGGGGGGGAGGGGGTTCTTGATTAAAATTTTGGTCTATCTCCCGCCGTTCCCTAGCTTGTCGTGCATTCTTTCCAAAAATCGGGACTTATAAAATGCCGCGGGATGCGGGGCAAATTGTTAAAAATCGGGACTGTTCCGCCAAAAGCGGGATGTCTGGTCACCTTATCCTAGCTCCTTATAATCAGCCCCTTACCCCCATCTACCTGGCTTCCCTGCTGACCGTTAAGCCCTTCCGATGGCCTCAGAGCAGTGAAGAACCACCTCAGTGACCCGATGTGACTCACCGGAGTCCCCGCAATACACAGAACAAGAAAGGCCCCGAGTGCTCATAGGAGATGCCACCTCCTTATTCTTACTTAGGCATACTTCCAATTTATTTTCTCTCGCATGAATATTTGCTCCTAGCCAGCAGCGTCAGAAGGGGCAGGTGGACTACTGTAAGTAACGGCACCCGCACAGCTTTGGTGTGAGGTGACCCAAATGCGAAGAAGTCAGGGCCACACCCTTCAGGGTTGAGTGGCCGCATGTGAACAGTGTCCACAGTGACAATGCTGAGTTGCCCACCAGGGCTACACCAGGTCCAGTATTTTCTGTTTAGAAAGGCAGAGAGTGCACACATGATCAAAGAAGAACTCATCTTTTTGTCTGTGTGTTTCAGCCCTTTCTTCCCGAAACGCTCTCTCCTGGCTTGTACACCATCCAATTCTGCTCTGGTGCAGCTGACCACTTGGCTTCCTCTGTCTCAATTACAAGCTGGACTCACGGTCTGGGGATGTCTCTCTCTCTCTATTCTCTCTCTAGGTGGATGAACTGTACCTCTGTATCTCAAGCTTCTTGCCTGTCTCCAAATCTGGGCGCTTGACTTTTGAGCCCCATCCCTAGACCAGTAGCTAGACCACTCTAGGGAGTGGTGTCACTCATCCCAGGGACCTCCTTCTAAGCCCCTCCCACAGCCAGCCAAAGCTCAAGTTACTTAGATCAGACCTGTCCAACAGAACTAGATGGAGAACCACACAGGTATTATAATTTTAAATGTTGTAATAGCTTTGTTAAAAAGAGGTAAAATTAATATTTAACCTGACTTATATATATATATATATAAGTGATCATTTCAACGTGTAATCAATTCATATAAAACTTAGTAAGACTTTTTTACCTGTTTTCTTATGAACTCTCAGAAACCTGGTATGTGTCCTGCACTGAGGGCATGGGGCTGGCTGTGTGAGTCAGTCACATTTCTAGAGCTCTGCAGCCCCTGGAGCAGGTGGCCCATACTGCACCACGCAGCCGTGACCGAGAGCCCACCTCCAGGCTGTGTGTGACTCGGCCCTGGCCCCATGGCGTGACTCTGACTCTGCCCTCACCAGGTATCTTCAGATGCTGGCAAGCTTTCCTTACTCCCAATCGTCTGTCCTATTGCTGCTGCCAGGAAGCTCTTTCTAAAACGAACTCAGACTTGGCCCTGCTCTTGCTCAAAAATCTTCCAGGGCTCCCGCTGCCTATGCAAATTCCCTGTTTTTCCAGGGCTGTCTGCTTCAAACTATACTCCAGTGCTCTCAGAAGCGACTCCTGTTCCAATAAGAATCCTCTCTCGGTTTTCTCCCAATTGCTTTACTAACCTGCGTCCTTCCACCTGGAGGCTACAGCCCCTCAGTGCTAGTTCTCCAGGGTCATCACTGTTCTTTCCACTTGCCTTACAGACGCTGCACGTCAGAGCTCAGCACGGCAGTACATCCACATGGCAAGGAGTGCAGCCCCTCTTCTGTGTCTCACACTTACTGTTCACTCATTCAGAGCTAAAAATCTTCACCTGTACTGAACTCATTCCCTCCCAGATCCTGAGAAAAATGTAGCCTTACTATAACTTGAAGGTCTCAACAACAGTTCCATAAATAATTCACTGAGTTCCTACCCTGGAACTGAGCAGCAGAGAAACGGAAATGAGTAAACATGGCCTGTGCCTTCAAAGAGTTCAGTACAACAGGGGCAACTGATACACAGAGGAAACGATCTTCCAGATATTGCTTTCTTTTTGTTTGTTTCTAGCATATAAACAAATTAACCAACTTCGGGCTCTCCTATGTGCATCTGTATCAGTCTTGAGAAAGGCCTGGCTCGCATAAGCAGCAGGTTTAGGATGCCCAGTGGCCCCCTGGGCAACACCAGTGGCGTCACGCCCATCCTTTTTCCACACCATTCTGCTGCTTGGTGTTCAGTATGGGCCCTTATTCTTTGCTGTGGTGTGTTTAATCTCTAAAAATCATGTGGCTGCAACAGTTCTCATGAATCACTACATTTTTATATATGTTACTGAGTACACTGTTGCTGCCTGTTTTTTGATAGCTTTGGTCAGAATATAATCTAAAAGTATACAGTCAAGGACAAAACAGACAAGACAATGCGCTTTTCCTGGCAGGCAAGGTCAAGTTTTTGATGGACTCTAAGGTTAAATTTTAAGGCCAATCTAAATCTGAAAGGAAACAATGTTGACTAAGAATTTAAAGTTTTGATCAGTAGGCATATAAAACTAAAAAACAAAACATAAGAACAGGAAATTACCTGCTGCTTTGTTCTCTTCTTTGGGAGAAACAACCTGTTACAAAAGAAAACACAAGACTGTTACCCACGACCCTGGGAAGAGTGAGAAACTGATGATCTGGCTACTAACCGAAGCACGGGGACAGACCACACAAAACCTCATGTGGGCATGAACGTGCAGGGCAACCCCGCAGAGTACCATTTCTGCTTCCTTCTTTTCTCCCGTCTCCAAATCAGACGGAAATACTAACTTTTCTCAAAGTGAGTTCTGAGCAACACCACATTTCTAATGCACTGCCCTCAACTCGAGGGGTGATGTTTGGGACACATGTGTATCCTCCATGGCTGCCTCTGGGGGCTACATCACATCAAATGGCTCCCCCACAGGCCGGGTTGCCACCGTGAGGAGAAACTTTTACAGATACTGTCACTTCAAGAACTGAACACTACAGAGGGAGCTGGAGACACCAACTTCCAGCAGGTGCAGCTGCAGAAGTGATACCCCGCCAGCTTTCTGAGGAAGACTCAGGCAGCGGCGGCTGGAAGAAAACAGAGCCTTCCTGCCAGCCTGAAGGCACCCCTCCTCTGACCACATTAGTCTTCGGGCTCTCCACGGACCTGCCGTCAGATGGCAAGATCAGGTGTGTCGCCCCACTTCTGGTGTTCCATGTGGTCCCTCAGAAACGGGAACATGCCCACTCACCGCAGCTCGCTTCACCTGGCGGGGTGGACTGGGCTGTGGGGACGGCTTCTTGGGCGGCGGGGCTGGCTGCGGGGGCGGGGGCTGGGCTGGCTGCTGCTGCGAGTCCTTCTGCGGCGGCTGGGGTGGGTCGGAGCCTTGAGGTGGCTGTGGCTGTGGCACTTGTGGCACTGGTATTGGGGGGTGGAGTGGTGGGGGCTGCTGCAGCTGATGGGGCGTGTGATGAGGCATCTGCTGCTTCCCTTGTGAGTACAGATCCAGGATTTGGTGGCAGATGTCTAAATGGTAGGTGACAATTACATTGACCACCAATTGATATTTTAAATAAAACTGTACCTAGGAAAAACTCAGCCCATTTCCCTTTGAGCTGCCATCACCCTCCAAGGACTAACATGTGGGAATCATATCTGTAATTCATGCCATGTGCACTGTGCATTGCGTTGTGGGCATTTTCATGTCACCAGGACTATTGTGCTTGGACGGCGTGACCATCGTAGTAGAGAATTTGACTAAAGCTGCTTCTGAGGAATAGTTTACACAGGCCCATTTGGGAAATCTGCTGTCAGGACTCATAGCTCACGGCCAGCGTGATCTAAACACAGAACACCCGCAGAGCGCCCAGCACGCCCAGTACCTTCCAAAACATCCACAGGGACGTCCTGCACAAACTGCTCCCACCATCTCCGGTACATGGGTTTGGAGGTCCACTCTTGTATTTCAAATTTGCACAAACGTCCTGCGAGATACATCACTGCCACGGCGATGATCTCTGGTTCCCATTGCAGTGACAAGGTCGTGCAGAGACTAGTTGAACAAGAAAAAAAGGTGACTTGACTTGGATGAGCAAATATTTATGATCAATTAACCCAATGCATGGAAATCAGATGCCATATCTAAATGTCAATTTGCTTATTTCTCTCTAAACACAATCAAATGAAGTATTATAAAAAAAGCATGTTTCTAGTCTTCTAAAGGTATCAAAATAAGTTACTTTAACTACAGTTACTAATTTGTCTGTCTAAAGAATCAGAAAATCCCAGCATATTCAAAACTGCCAGGTCATGAAATAATGAAAATGGTTTGTTTATGTTCTTCAAACTGCTGAAATCCCAGTCACTGCAACATTCCTTCAAATGATGGCAACCAGACCCACAGTGTTCCATTCCCCATGCAGCCCCGTCAGATTTCTGGGTTCTAGAACATTAAGGCACTAAAACCAATACAAGAAGTACATTTCTGCAGAACTGAATGCGTTCTAAGCATTTAGTTATCAAAATTCTCCAGTGTACTGTTCTGGGCTGAGGAGCTTTCGGCACTCACAGCACCATGACGGGGACGGGCATTCCCTCTGCTGGGAGCACATGGCCTGGCCTCCAGCCCCAGCTCTGCCATTAACCGGCTCTGCAAGCTGGGAGGAGTCAGTTTCCTTACTACAAAAGAAGGCGTTTGGATAAAATGACATAAAAGAGTCCCTGCCAATCTCAAAACACTGTAATAAATCAACATTTGAACACATGTACCTGTCATTTACAAATGTCCATGCCATTTGAACCAATTTTTGAATTTTGTTTTTATCACCTAGAAATGGGGAGAAAAAGGTAAATTAGCAGGAATAGAAAAAAAGCAGCACAATAGGCAACATGTACTTATTTAAAGCCCAGTGAATCCTCAGCACTGTCCCAACACCGACAGCAAAGACCTTCTGCCTGGGAAGCAAGGACCATTGAATGGGCCTGAGCCCGCCACGGTGCCACCCCCCCCCGCCCCCCCACATATGGCCTACACCCAACCACCATTTACAGGAAATCTGACCCCCAGGCTGCTTTTATTAGGCTATTTAAAAAATTCTGACTCATTTTCCTGCCTCGTAACACTTGGCAACTGGATGACAGAATCTGTTTCTACACAAAAAGCCGCAGTATTAACAGCCACACAAATGAACTGTCTGGGCAAGCTATGGCCAGGGTACTTCACACACTGCACTGCCCACTTTTCTTCTGAGAGGCGTCATGTCAGTGTCATCAAACTATTATGAAGATGTGACTTCAGAATGAAATTCTTTTAACAACTTTTTTCTTACCTTTGAGTTGTTTTGCATATTTGAGTAGGAACTGGTATGGATGTTCTACCTGTAAATCAAACTTTATGGTCTGTAGTAAGATTCTCTCCAAAACCATTACTTCTTCCTAAAAGTAATATAACAAACGGGATAGAGATTTATCATAGGTCTGAAACAGCACTAAAATGTAAGCTTTCCTATTTATTTTATTCAAGTTTCTTTTTTGTTTGTTTTTAAAGATTTATTTTATTGGTTGAGAGAGGGGAGGAGAGCCCAAAGCAGTCTTCATAGTTGTACATCATGGAGTTGTCACAGTTTCATTCCACACAGGTGGATGTGGGGCCACGCAGGGCAGGAACTGAACTGGAGCCCTCCCACATGGGAGGCAAGACACTTTGCCACCATCCTGGCGGTTACCAGTTGTACTAGAGTTTAGCATATGGGTTTGCACGGGCTGGAGTGGGATTCGATCCCTGGACCTCGCAGTTACAAGGCAAGCACTCAACTTCCTGAGCTATCCCGGCATCCCCCCAAGTTACATTTTAACAACCATTTTTCATTCCTTTTCTCCTTTCTCCCACTCAGGCTTTTAACATGTTTAGAGACAATGATAAATTCTGAAAAGAAGTAAAAGTAAGAAGCAAAATGATCAGAGCTAATTCAAAAAAAAAATACCGGAAACAAAATAAAAATTCTTAGAAATGTTATAGCTTGCAATACATACAAGTCCATCTTTACATAACAGATCTTTACTTTCTAGAGAATTTAACTGAACTATAGTTCCTTTCCAGACCTACATTAAAAAACTGCAATCCTTCAGGAATTTGCTCTGAACACTTTAAGAGATTACGATGGTGGTGGCGAGTTGTACCAGATGAAAATGTGTGTGTATGTGAATGAGGTCCCATCACTGCTATATAGAAATCTTTCCTCTAAAGCTGTCCCACTGTCACTGAATAAATCAGTATTCTTTTATAAAACCACATCCATGTGCATGTACACACAACCTTTTCTGCTCATTATTGGTTGTCTACTTCTGTACCAGGATCAAAGGGATTTAACATTTGGAAGGGATAGTTCAATTATTACTTTTTCAAAAAGTTTCTTGTTTTTGCATGATTATCTTTGAATTTTAATATCATTTTACTCATTATCATCCTAGAAAAAAAAAAAAAAGCTACTGATGTTCTGATTGGGAACTCACTGAACTTATAGAACAATTTAAGAAAATGGACATAAGAACAATTAAGAGAGAATTGTTTGTCTACATCAAAGAAAAGGCTTTGCAGAGGACTGAAAATCTCATCATTACAGCCACATAAATACATTAACTCTGAGGAGAGAAAACAGGAAAGTACGAGATATAGAGATGATTCTCTCATGAATTATTACTGCAAATAGCATGGCAGAACTAAGGTTTTTCTACCTTAGTTTCCCTAGCATTCTCTCAGGAAGGCTTTTTAAAATCTTATAAATTTCCACACAATATAAAAAAAAAAACTGCTTACATTATTTTTCTTCCCTGTTTTTGTCACCACTTGTTTCCCAGAAGCTTCCACGTATCTTCTAAATTTAGCAGCAGTCTTTTACCAGTGTGCCAATTGGTGTCCAGGATATAGCTCAGAGTATTACAAAACAGCCCAAGGCCTGGCCTCCCTTAGTTTCAAATTCTCCATTAATGGGGTAATTACAGGTGTGTGCAACCATCATTCCTCAGGGAACTTTCCCTCAGCTCTGGGGACTTGTGCTGGTTCCCAGGCTGCATGCTCTGACTGCACCTTTAACCAAGTCATAACCACAGAGTTACATGAATATTTGATTAAAATCTATCCTACCACTCAACTGTAAAATCCATGAGCCCAAAGGCCATGTTTGTTTTGTCAATACAAGCACCTTTATCTTAATGTAACCAAGAGGAATCAAGACTTAAAGCAGGAAGTTGTTATGATTCAAAGTAGGAGATTCTTACCTTTGGGTCATCTCCAAACTGGCCAAACTGTACATCATTTAATAAACTACGAGCTGTTTTGATGATATCTTTACATTTTTTGGGCGTTTCTTCTACTTTCCCAGCCAGAAAGAGACAACAAGCTCCTGTTACCTAAAATGCAGACAGAGTCCCCGAGATACTGTGTCAAAGAGCTCACACAGAAACAGAAGCAAGGATTTGGGTCTTCACAACAAACTGGTCCCCTCGTTCCCCTACCTTCCTCTTTCTCACTCACAAATATCCTGACACTCTAAAAACTTGAAGGAAATGTCATATACAAACCCACCCCTCCCAATTTGGCCTCATCATGTAAATAAAGTGGATGCCAGAAGGGAAAAGGCACAGAAGCCAATTTCTTTTTACACTGGCATCATAAGATGACTCCCAGGACAGCCAGCTCTGCTGCAGGAGGAGGCACAGTAAACGCAAGCCTGCGGAATCCATGTCACACCAGAGCCCACATGCTCCTTCCTTGTCCTCAAGCTTCCTGGATCCAGTTCCCACATCACTGAGGTCTTCCCACTGCTTTGTCTTCTGCTGTTCTCTGCCCACTCCAACCTCTCCTGCATGTCCCTCTCTCCAGAGTCCTGGTCACCAGATGTCAGACACTGTGCCAGGGGTACAATATGATTCTGACGTGGGCTCCTTCCTCTAGAATTTGCATACCAAACTAAGTAAAATCTTAGCAAAATGAAAACCACTCAATAGATTACCTTCCTGTGAATTCTAATTTTATCATCATTTTTATGAAACTTCAGTTTACCTACTGAAGTCAAATGCCATAGTCTGGCATACAAGGCTCACTCTGGTCTGATCCTTTCCACCCAGGGTCCCACCATTCCCTTCCTGCCAAGCGAACCTCTGGCTGGGCTGACACCGCACTACAGGCTTCGTCCACTTCTGCCATGCGCATGAGTTCCTGCTGGACTTCTGCTCTGCCTCACCTCAGCACGGCTGAGCCCTACTTACAGTCAAGGCTTAGCGGATTGCTGGCACCTCCTCCCGATCTCTCCACAATGTAATTAATCTCTCCCTTCAATGCTACAGCCTTCCTTCTGTGCCTCCCCTATGGCCTCACTCCCTACCATGTGAGGCCATAGAAGAGGCACATTAGCCTAAATAAAGATTTGAACATAGTTAAATGAAAAGTTCAAACTTGATTTTGTTCATATATAGTAGGTATTATGTAAAAATACTTTCTGTAAAAATGGACTATGATTACACCAGTAAACTGTGTGGAAATAATAATGTGATAGAGAATAACAATAAAATTCAAATACTTACATATCTTGGGAATTGCTTGAAGGAATGAAACATATAGAAGCGATGAAAATAAATTATTCCAGTTGCAAGGGTATCATAGTGTCTGTTGTTCTGGTTAAGGACTTTAGTCAAGAATTTTTATAGGTTATGTTCTTAGTTAAATGTGATAAGACAATAAAGACAAACAACACAATCAGCGGCAAACAGTCAGTAGCAAAGCAGGCAGATGGGAATCTCAGGGTGTCAGAATTCTAGTACAAGACTCAGCAAGGTGAAATTTATGGACTGAAAAGGCCGGGCTTCACCACCCATTAGGAATGCTCCAACTGTGATTGCTGGGTGCTGTTTTCCTCCTGGTGGTCACTTGCTCACTGGCTAAGTCTACATATTTAAATGATAAACATGAAACAGAAAACCCCCTGAAGAGCTCAGCAAATCAGAAATAACACTGAAATAGCAAAGATACATATTTACCAGCTGTAATAGAACAGAGATATTACTATATATTTTGCCTACTGTACCTAATTTCATTCGTGGTGGTGGTGGGGAGGCTATCTATAACAGATTCCAAAGACATAAGGATACAGTCCCAAACGTGTGCCCACATCAAAGATGAACCGAGCCCCCTCTCGACGGTACCGGGCCTCAGTGGCTGGATCGAGTCCTTCTAGTTGGGAGGGTGTGTGAGCCAAGTCTTTCTTATCCCAGTACCAACATGGTTTTGTGTGGTCCAGGTTTGCTGACGTTACTGAAGGGCTTGAATTTTCTTTGTTCTCCTTCATTTATTGAAGTAGACTTGTTCTTTCCAAAATATTCTTTGAAAATGTTAAGAATCCTAAGAGAAAGAGAAGCAGCAGCAAAGCTGGAAAGGGACACGCCACATGAAGCAATCCTAATTATTATAAACTACCTATAATCACAGATTGTAGCTGATTTTGGATCAAAATTTCCCATAAAAACAACACTATAGATTGGCAGTTAGAAGCCCAAGTTCACTTCCATAGCCAATTTTACACACCCATAGGCATTGTTCTACACCATTTTATGTAAGAGACTTTAGCATCCCTGGATTTTGGGTCTGTGGGAGGTCCTGCTTATACTGTAAGTGACCCATGGTATAATGAATCCCAACTGTCAAAGCAGTTTAAAGGAAGAGAGCATTTCCATTTCATTTTCCTTTCTGCCTTTCTTCCCTAGACCCAGTTTCCCCATACTGGTCTAGATTCCATTCTTCAGTAAGACCCAGGCCTGTCCTAACCCCCTAAAAAGATTTATGCTCCAAAGTTATCTCTCTCTTCCATCCAGTACCTAATCAAATTTTCCCTTCTTCAGTTTACATGAAAGCACTTTGGTGCTTCCACTTAGAAAAGCCACCAGACTGGATGAATTCACATCTGCACAAGTCACTGAGCTGAGCAATATAAACCAGGTATGAGTACAGTGATTTGGGGGAGTGGATGGAGGGAGGTGGTCTACAAGGGAAGGAAGAAGTTGCTTTACATTTTTCTTGCTTTCTCATCCCCCCCCCTTTTTTTCATTTAGAATAAATAAATTCTTTAATAGCTCCATGTTCAGAAAACAAAAAACAAGGACTCTCATCTAGAGATCTCTGTAATATGTAAACTGTAAACTGGAACAGAGATTAGAAAATTTCAAAGAGGGCTGCAAAAAGGGTCTAAAAGAGGGGCTAGCACCAGGTTAGATTGATTAGCAAGAAAATAGCAGTTTGGTGGCCAGGCTCTAGGCCAGGGCCCTTGTTCATCTGTGAGCCTATCTTTGGGAAAGGTGACATGACAGGCTGAGTGCTTGCCTCCTCCTTGCCCCACCCCTCCCCACCAGCTCTAAAGAGGGTGTGATCTTCCCTTCAACAAGGAGCATTAAGTACCTGGAGAAAAGTAATCTTGAACTGATTTACACTTTTATGTATGAATGAATTGGGCTGGGGGTAGGGGGAGACCAGTTAACTACAGCCTCAGGAAACAGGAAGAGTTTATAGTTAGATGTCATACTGAGGTATTACCTCTCACCTATCAGACTGGCAAAAAAATCCAAGTTTCACAATATGCTCCTTTGGCAAGGCCAAGGAGAAGCAGGTGATCTTGCAGATTGCTAGTGGGAGTACAAAATGGAATAACTTTCAGAAGGGAATTTGGCAATACCCAACAAAACTATATATGCACTTGTTCTTTGCTTTAGCAATCTCACTTCTAGGAATCTACCCTGAAAATATCACAAATATGAAACAATGTATGATTAGACTGTTCACCAAAGTGTTACTTATAATAGCAAAGCCTATAAACAACCCAAATGTCCATCAACATGGCACATTAACACAATGGTACACCATTAAAAAGATAGCTATTACAAAGATAGAAAAAGATATTCAAGTACTGGTTTCAAGGCATTTCCAGGATCAGCAAGAGGTAGGATAACATGCACAATATGCTAGTGTCTATGTAAGAAAGGAGGGAAAATAGACATCTCTATTTTTTTAAACTAATAAAAATAATGGCTACCAAAATATAATGTGGAAGAACAGGATGGAAAGGACTGGAATGGGAAAAAGACTTCTCTGAGCATCTTTTTATATAGCTTTGACTTTCTTAAAACAAAACAAAACAAAACCTGTATTTCAAAATAACTGTAAAGATAGTACAGAGATTGTATAGAGGATTTTTGTATACCCTTTTGCCAACTTCCCCTAATGGTAACATCTTATAACCATGGTACATTTATCAAAACTAAGATATTAATTTTTGTACATTATTAAAGTATAGCCTTTATTTAATAAAATACTAATTTTGAGTTTTTCTAAAAATCCCTTTTATGTTCCAGGATTTAAGCCAGGTTACTACATGGTATTTAGGTGTTAATATTTCCTTAGCACCTTCTAATATGAGTAGGTAATTTCTCAGTCTTTCCTTGTTTTACACAACCTTGCCAGTTTTGAAAAAGTACTAGGCAGATTAAAATGTCTTTGATTTAGATTTGTCTGATGTTCTCCCATGAACAGAGAAGAATGCCGCAGAGGTGAAGTGCACACCACATGACATGACATGACATGACATGACATGACATCACAGGGTAGTGAGATCAGAATGACTATTTACTGCTGATGTTAATTAACCACAATCATTTGGTTAAGATGGGGTCTGCCAGGTTTCTCACTGTATCTTATTTTTCCCTTTCCCTTTTCTATTTTTCAGAAGTGAGTCATGAGGTTCAACCCACCTTCGGGGTGTGGGGAATTAAGCCCCACCTCCTGGAAGAAGTAGAAAGATGTGTGGGAGAATGTTAAAGCCACCACAGTAATAAGTAAACATTTTGGGGGAAATACTTTGCAATGCAAAATACTACCGTACGCAAACTACCTGTTTTTCCTTAAGGTTTTGCCTATTAATTTTAGCATTCACCCTTGGATCTTGCCTGCATCATTATTACTGTGTTGTTCTAGTGGTGATTTTCTATTTCCTTCTTCCTTCAACACTATTTAGAATTCTTCTGTAAGAAAAATTTGTTCCTTCTCCTCAATTTACTTATTTATTTATTAGATCATGTACCGTATTTCCCGGCGTATAAGACGACCCCCTAATTTTACAGTTAAAACATAGGTTTAGGCCTATAATTAGGGGGTCGTCTTATACGCCCGGTCGTCTTATACGCCGGGAAATATGGGTATTTACATTAGTATAGACTCATTGGTATTTCTTTTATTCTCTGAGTTATTATCTAATACTATTGTTTATTTTGTTAATCAAACTGTTCCAGCTAAGAGCTATTGCTAGGAACTCCTTCAGGTTGGCTACTGAGTCTTTTTGTAATTCTGACTTTTGAATCATGCAAATATTTAACATATTCATTAATTTAACTAAAAAGAAAATCCTAAAACTCAAAGTAAACCCACTATACATCATGTGAGATATAGTCTAAAACAAAAAGAACCACAAAGTAATTTTAATGATCAAACTTGGCATCACTAATAGGGTGAAAACTTGCCAATATATGTGCCTCCTAATGTGGTGCAATAGAAAATAAATGTCACCCACCTATGTAATATTCTTACCCCCAAAAGGCTTAACCTATGTCCAATCAAGCTGTTAGACCTACCTTCCAGTTTAGAGTAGATACTGGGAATAGAAGAACATGTTAAATGGTACAAGGAAACCATTTGTCACATTCTTCAGAAAAGTCAATGTCATGAAAAAAACAAAAAGATGGAAGGAACTGTCCAATGTTTAAAACAACTAAAGAAGCATAACAATCAAAATAAATTTTGAACAATTAAGACAAATTTTAATATGGGATGTGTAGTAGAGGCTATTGAGGATATCACTGTTAAATTCCTTAGGGGTAATGATATTATGATTACAAAGGAGAATGTCTTTATTCTTATGTTGAAATATTAGTTTCTGAAGGACTGAGGAATGATATAGTATCACTCTACAACTGGTTGTTTTTGTTGAATATTATGTCTGTAGGGTTCATCCTTGTTGCATAAAGTGATACTTGTTTATTCTTATTACTGTATAGCAGTGGTTTTTAACCAGAGTGAATCTGCCCCCCAGGGAAGACTTGGCAATGTCAGAATACATTTTTGGTTGTCATAATTTGGAATCTGCTCTTGGTATCTAGGGGATAGAGGCCAGGGATGTTGCTGAACATTCTACAATGCACAGAACAACCTCCCCCCCCCAATAAGAGAGAACTTTTGTAGTACAGTAATAGTCTATTCTATGACTATTATACAATTTATCTACCCATTCTACTGCAGATGGACATTTGAAATGTTTCTGGTTTTTGATGATAAGTAATAGTAATAAGTGTTCAATTGTTCTTGTAGAGCAGAAGGCAACTGGCCAATTGGCTGAGGGACCTAATAGCTCAGCATATCTGATTTACTCATAGTACACTAGCTGGAACTCTCTACTTTAAGATGTAGTATTAACTTAACAGCTCTCCACGTACAGTACTTATTCACTCAAATATTTATTGAGATTCACTATGAGCCAGGCCTCAACAATGTAGTAGGGAACAAGAAAGGCAAGGTCTTTGCCACATCAGAAACATCTAGTTGCAGAAACAAATGTTAATACACATATAAATATCTGTCAGAAAGTAGGTGCCATGAAAAATAATAAAGCATGGAAAGGGGAGAGTGATAAGGAGGGGTCATTTAGCAATCTGCAGAAGGAAGACTAGTCAGGAGACTATAGCCCCTGCTCAAGTAATGCCACACTGGCAGTGGGAGAGAGAGGTGGCATTATTAAATGGCTGAGAGGCAAAAAAGCACAGGGACGATTTCAAGTTTGCCTGACTGACAGAGAAGGGATGCCAAAAAGAAAAACAGGGAAGAGAAAAAGTTGGTTTTGATGAGGGGAGGAAAGGAAGAATTTGGTTCTATAAGTATCAAGTTTGAAGAACTTATAAGACACTTGTATGAAAATATCCATTAGACAGATAAATAGCCCTGCTGAAATGTGGAAAGAACATATCTACTTAGGATTCGCTACATAGAATTGACAACTAAAATCATGATGACAGATGGAGATGGAGGAAGAAAAAATTAAGGGTCTGGGAACAGGACTCTGAAGAACCAAGGAAGCAAGAAGAATCACAACAGGAGAGAAAGGAAAGGCATGGTCAAAGAGGTGTGTGTGTGTGTGTGGGGGGGGGGGGTGGTGGTGGTGGTGGGGTGCACCCTCAATTGCATAAGAAACCAAGAGATATCTATCAGCTTTAAGCCAGAGGTGGCAGTCAACAGTGACAAATCCTAAAGAAAAATTAGAGGACAAGGAATTATGGAAAGGTTACTAGAAATTAGTGATTAGTTACTGGAGACAATGAAAAATTGATTGTAGTGATGGATGCACAACTCTGAATATACTAAAAACCACTGACTTGTACACTTTAAGTGGGTGACTTATATGGTGTTTTTAATTTTAGCTCATAAAGCACACACACACACACACACACACGTAAAGAGAAGAACTTTTCAGATGTGCAGTTGGGCAGAAGGAAGACTACAAGAGGTGCTAAGGAATGAACAGGCTATGCAATAGGTTATCCTTGTTTTTTCAGTAGAAAGGAGAATGAAGGATGTCCATAGCCAGAAGGGAACCAGCCACTAGAGGAGGCTGAATGAGCTCCTGAGGGGTTAGCTGCTCAAGGGGTAATAAAAAGCATAGTAAAAAAGTTCACCTTACAAACGAAGCTCTATGTCTGTGACAGAATGGAAATGTTTGAGGAAGATTTTTGAAAAATCATTTAAGGGGGAGGAAGTAAATCATAGGTATCTCCATTTTTCCTGGAAAGTTGAGTGCCAAGACATCTGCTGAGGGGAAAGGGACAGAGTGGAGAAAAAAGTCAGGAATAACCCAGCAGGAATGAAACAGGGATGGAAAAGAATCTCAGTCCGTAAGTGGACAAATCACAAATATATTCAAGACTGTTTTACTTCACTGAAACTGACCAAACCCCAGGCTAATAATCTCATGTAGGTGCCTTTAGAGTCCAGGGCAAAATGAATAATACCTGAAATGCAGTGAAAATCAATGTACATAAATAGAATAGAAACAGTCCTCTAAAGCATTCATCCCCCTGAAAAAGTTCTTGCCTCTGTCCTATAACCCTGTTCCCTATTACTCTTTCATTATTTTTCCACAAGACCCTAAAACATTATAAATTTTCTCATTAGCAGCTCACAATTATTGTGAAAATGACTGAGAGACTGATGAGCGCCACAAAGTAAAAATCTCTCCATAAACAAAAAGCATGTTAAGATATTTTAGCAACATCTTTCAGGAATGTGCTTTAGATATATCATTTTACATAATGAAAGATTAAATGCATTTTTCAATAGTAAAGGTCACTACTTAATTTTTTTCATGCAGTACAGAAATTCCCTCTAAACGGTAATATTGGGTCATTTGCTAATCTTTTATTAATAGGACCTTAATACAGTAGTTTACAAAGCAGCCTATGGCATTGCTGAGTATCAGTAACTGCTGTTCATATCTATTTTTATAATAATTTTATATTGACTTATATCTGTTCATTTATTATCTCTTTTTGTTCATCCCCTAGATCTGGTACATAGAGGGGCCAGAATAATGAATGAATGAACTTGACCCTTCAACAACTCTCTATAGCTCCCACTTAACTCCTTGAAAATACCTTTCCCTTGTCTATTTGATTGCCTTTCAAATATGTGAAGGCAATTTGTATATTCCCTTCTCTTCTCCAGTGCAAACAAACATCACATTTCCACAACACAGTTTTTAGTGCTTCAAGATCCCACCTAAATATTAGCAATCAAAATGGAAAACAATACTTTTATCAAGCTTGCTCAACCTGCAGCCATTAGGCCACATGCAGCTGAGGATGGCTTTAAATGCAGCCCAATACAAATTCCTAACTTCTTTAAAACTTTATGAGATTTTTAAATGATATTTTTAAGCTTATCAGCCATTGTTAGTGTCAGTGTATTTTATGTGTGGCCCAAAATGATTCTTCTTCTTCTAATGTGACTCAAGGAAGCCAAAAGATTGAATAGCCCTGCTTTATATGATCTGCATAGTAAAGGGTGTCCCAAAATTCACGCAAGAAGTAATTTTGATAGAAAACACAGGTTTATAATTAAAAACTGTAAATTTTCATTGCTCAACAATAAAAACACATTGTTCTTTCATGTAGTGCTCCATTTTTAATAACCCTGAACTGTCAGCTGTTATGCTTTTTTTTCGTTGGCAACACTTTACCGCACAAATGACGCAAAATTCAAATCTTGCATGAATTTTGGGACACACTTTACATGACAGAATGTAGATTACTAATAATTACTAACATGTCCATTGAATGCCCATGGAGTTACAGCAGGCCTGCAAGCCATTTTTCTAATCCTCACAATATATCACTGAGAAAATGGAGCTAGAGATAAGAAGCTACTTCACACAGCTAGTAAATGGCAGAGTCACAGTTTGTCATAAAACTAAGATACTGCCTCCCCTCAATCTGGACACGACTTTGCTTCTTTAAATGGAACAATACATCCTAAAACCATTTTTGTCAAGTCAGGTCTTCCTCATCTCAAACACGGACAACTAGATTTTTGTAAATTCAATCATTCTTGATAAATTTACAGCTTGTTAGTTTGGGCCTATGATTTTAGCCTTTAAGAACTCTTTGAATACTGAGTAACATCTAACATACTAGTACAGGTTTTGCATGCATTTAACTTGAGAAACATGCCTCTTATGTATTTAAAGTTAATAATAAAACAATGTTACCAGAGTATGAGCAAGACTAGAGCCCTGTGGCCTATCTTTGAAGACCTCTTCATTCTGGCTGACATCAATTCATTCAGGAGGAAATGAAAGAATTGTTGTGTTTTCTTTTTAGCCTCAGCAACAAGAGGAGAAAGGGATGGGACAGAGAGAGGGAAATACATATAGAAGGAAGGAAGTGCGGAGAGTCAGGTGGAGGGGAGAATAAGGAAGTGGGTGGGTGCGTGGGTGTTTGGATGGATAATGGTTGGTTGGATGCAGAAAGGAACAGACAAGAAAAGGAAAAGGAAGGAAGAAGAGAGAAGAGGGAAGGAGGGAAAGACAAGAAAGACCCGAGGGCAGAAGAGAGCAGAATGGAAAAAAGAGAGGGTTGATATCAATTTATTAATCAACATTTTGGGTTTGGTAATTTGAATGGATATAAATCTATCTAATTAGACCTTATCCACTGTATATTTATCTGTGTCTATTAGGATAGGAAGAGAGGTTATGTTCAGCGCCCTAAGGAAACCTAAATGAACTCATTCCCCATCCAGCACCAATCTAGTATAATTATAACAAAAAGAAGGGTGGTTTGTGTCACCAGCTTTTTGAAATGGAAGGTTTGAAAGAATCAGCTCTCCTGGTTTGAGGGGATCAGTTCTCCTTTCCCAAGTACCCACAAACTCTCCTTTTGCTCTCCCAATAAGATTCTCAAATAGATTACTAACAAGTTCTAGTATCCAGAAGTCATATAATTGCTCTGCAAAAACTGAGACATTAGGTTCCAGTCTTGTATCATTAACTGTGCTTTTAGAATTCCTCCAAAGCTATGCACACTTTTACAATCTTATCTGCAAGTTTTCTGACATATAATTTCTCAGAGCCTAACTATACAAATGAGACTTAACCAAATTAGATACTCTTTCCAATCTCCCCAGTTACCTTAAATTAATTCTTCTTGATTTGTTTGTCCTTACCCAGTTTTGGAGAAAACAGACAGAAAACATTTTTCTTACTTTTAGATACTCAGTGAATTCATTGCTTTCAAACATAACCTCCTGAAATGAATTACTGTAAGGATAGGAATATGCTTTTAAGAAATGTGTCCTTAGATGATTTTGTTGTGTGAATATCACAGAGTACACTTATACAAACCTAGGTGGTATAGCCCACCACACACCTAGGCTATACGGTACAGAATACTGTACCTATGCTACAAGCCTGTACAGCATGCTACTGTACAAAATGAAATTAAATCAAGCACGAGAAAAATAAACGCAATCAAGAGATGGGATGAATAGAGAGAATGAAGCAATCAAGAGATGCAGTAAACATGAGATGTATGACGCTACTGCTGGCATAACAGGCGTACTGTTTCACAGCAAACTTTTTAAAGTAGAAATTAGAAAATACACTCTAAAAGAGCAATAAAAAGTAAAGTGAACACATAAACCATTAACAGTCTTTAAATATCAAGTACTATGTACTATAAATGATTGTATTTGCTAGACTTTTATACAACTGGCAGCACAGGTTGTTTACACCAGCATCACCACAAATCCATGAGTAACGTTGTGCTCCAGCTGCTATGACTTCACTGTGATAGTAAATTTTCTTCTCCCCTATTATCTTATGGAACCACCCTCATATATGTGGTCCATCCTTGACCGGAACCCCATTATGGGGTGCAAGACTATAGCTCGTTTTGTAAGACAAAACTATGACCAATTGTTTTTCTTTATGACATTCAATTTTTAGAAGCGGCATATCTCCTTAGAAATTATGTTTCCTTACACTTTGTGGGTTTAAATTACATTTTCAAAATGATACATATTAAACATGCTTTATGCATGAATCAACTGTTTGAAAAATGCTTACTCTATATATGCCACACAGTTCTAGGTGCTGGGGATACAATAGGCCTTCATGGAGCTTTCATTCTAATACTATTTATACAAACCTTTCAGAGTGTTAAAAACGGCAAGGCACAGTGCTAAATATCTTAAAGAGCTATTTAGAGCTAGATACACAAACATCATCAAGCTTACCTTAAAAACATGAAAAGGCCACGCTGACGTAACTGCTCTCATAAATCGTTCCTAATGTCAGATGAGTTACCGAAAGTTCCATTTGTGGCAATCCAAATTTAGGAAGTGTTACTGACCATGGTTTGTGCTGGTAATAGTTTAAGAGCTTTTTAGAGAACCTCTATACTAATCCTTCAACTTTCTAAAGAACGATTCCTGTAGTTACAAACCAAACCACCCTCGGAGAAGGTTGGTACAAACGCTGTCTGCTGTCTCGGCAAGAACGAATTTAATCGCGGAAGTGAGTTTCCCTCATTCCTACTATCACACTTCTTACAAATACAAAGTCGGAGGACGCCAGATTTGGAACAATACCCAAAGTCTCAGGTCTAATTAAGGTTGGAACCGAGACATTGCGAAGTAATCGGAAAGATGTGGGTAGTTGGCGGTTGGGCGGCTAAAAAATGTGCACGCGGGTTAAGATCCCTGCTCCTTCTGATCTCCTTATAGAAAGACCTCGAACTCTAGTCAACGCTCTCTGCGAGGGCCACTACCTGATCTAGGATCCACGACGGCTTCCTTCATACGCTTCTGCGCCTCAAACCCTCTCCCGAAGCCCGTCCCGCAGCCCCGCCATCGCCCGCTAACTTCGATTTACCAGGGGGTAGTGGAGGGAGGCGGAATCCGGGAAGAGAGACTCCGCCAGTGGATGGAGGCAGTTGGCCATACCCTACTCCGACCTCCAGGTTCGTGAGAGGTGGGCGACGCTACCCGCGATCTGTGGGGAACTCACCCCTCGTCTTAGACAATCCCCTTAGCGACGTCTCTCCTTGCCGACTGCAGCCATCTTGGACGTGGAATGTCAGGAATACGTCATCGCGCTGCGTCGGCGACGGAAAATACGCGACGCGGAGTCGTCTGTGAACCAATCAGAAGGTAGTAGAACTCTCAGAGGAGGAAAAAACAGCCAGTCTCCTTCCGGCTCCTCCCCTCAGGAGGAGGAGCCTGTCAGAGGGTTCCTCCCATAGGTTCCACCCCTGGGGCAAAAAATATTTGGAAGCAACCGAACATGCTAGCGGAACTTGAATGCGAGAGGCGGGGCCCGGGGAGCCGCCCTCCAATCAGCACTCAGGATTGGGGGAAATCCTGCCAATTGTGGCCCCGGAGCTGGCGGGGGCCGAGCCAGCCGCTCTGGCCCAGGAGCCGGCTTGCCCAATGGCTGGGGAGGAGCCTAAGCCGAGCAGTAGGGGGGCGGCGGGGCGGGGCCGCGCCCATGCGTCTGAGCCCGAGGCCAATGGGCGGCTGCGGCGACGGCCCGGGGGCGGGGTCGGGGTCGGGCAGAACCGGGCTGGGCCGCCGCGGCGGGGCCGTGTCAGGCCGCCGTCCCGCCCCTCCCGTCCGGTCTCAGCCGTCGCCTCCGCTGCCGCCTGGGGCTTGGTTGAAGCGGACGGTGGGTCTGGGCCGGAGTGTGGTATTGCTGCCGCTGCACGGAAGGGCAAGCGGGCAGGTGAGTGCCGGCGGCGGCCCCTGCGCTCTCCCGGCCCTCCGGGCAGACTCGCGACGTCGCTCCTGAGGGACTGTGAGGTTTCCCCCAACCCCGGCCGGCGTCCCTCGACCGGGGTCCGGTCCGCGCCCCGCCGGCCTCCACGGGCCTGGGGTGCGGGGTGCGGGGGGCGGTGTGCGCCCTGGGGCCCGGAGGTGAGGGCTGGGTGCGGGGGCCTGGCGGGGTCGGAGGGTGGAGGGTGCCGCTTGGCCTTTGCCCTCCGGCCCTGCTGGGGCCGGGTCGCGCTCGCGGCTGCCCCGCGTTCCCTCCTGGCGCCCAACGCTCGTTTCCGCTCCGCCCGCCCCTGAGGTAGCGGCAGGTGCAGGGAGCGCCGGGCCCCTCGTCGTCTACCGGGTGGAGCCCGGGCCCCTTTCCCTGGCGCTCGTGGGCTCCGCTCAGCGTGCGGCTGGCTCTCGCTCCCTTCCTTCTTCCCGTCGTCAGCCCGCTGTTTGGGTGAAGGCTGGGTGGTTTTTATTCTGTGTTCCTCTCCAAATCTCAGGTGCCCGCTGGGGTGCCCCAAGCCTAGCCCCTGCTTCTCTCACTTTCCAGTTATAAAAACAGCCGTTGAAAATAGGTCATCTTTCTTCCCACGCGCTCTGGCCATCTTCCACACTCGCCGTGCCCTACTAGGGAGAACTCGGTGCTTCGGAGTTTGTCATTCCGGCATTAAACTCTTCCTCCTTGTGGCTCCAGTCTGGCGATGCAGCTCTGCCTCTCCGATTGCCACTTGGGGACAAGGAGCGGATTAATGTCGGGCGCCACTTGCTGCAGGGGGCCTCACCCCTGGTGTGTTGACCCATTTAGGATCACTTGAAGGGTATTGTTTTGCATTTGCAAATGAAGACAGTGATGTTTCAAAAGCAAAAATAGTTTTAAAGTATGTCGACAGGTTAATTTTGCTTTTAAGAACCTCCAAAGAGTTAACCTTTTAGTAATGGTCCTGACGTATCTTGGTCTGGTCATGGTGGTGGTAACACGTATATATTTGTTAAAACTCATAACGGAACATTCAAAAGTGTGAATTTTATTAAATGTAAAGGATACTTACTTGCCCTCCTCCATTTTTCTTCTTAAAAATGACCCCACTGGTATTTCAAAACTGAACTAACTAGTAATAATCTTGGAGAGGTTTTTCTTACTATTTTAAGTGAGTGCATTTACCTCAAGAATATAGTAAAATAGTAACAGCTTTCCTCTCCACGGTTAATACTTGGCAAGACTTGCTAAAACCATGATGTATTGTGTCTGTGCAGGCTACGGTGCCTGCTGCAGTTTTCTCTTACCAAATGAGTCCCAGGGGCTGCTGTGATTGATATTCTGGTAAAGTTCCAGCAATTTAAAAATGGAGGAGTTTCTCTGGCCCAAAAAAGTAGTTTGCAAAGCGGAGTTCTCAGACAGCTACAGAACAGCCTCTTTATTGGGACCCCAAACAACCTTGGTTTTTTAGCCTTCTGCAACCCCTTCCTGTCTGCCCTCCTTTCTTCTCTGTGTATTCAGAATTGTAAGTTAATATCTGAAATGAAACACCAGTCGGAACGAGTAAAATGGTTGCTGCTTCTCATCTCTCCTCCAGTATGCTAACATCTCTCAGTGCTTTTTCCTGGAATGGGAATGATGTTGGATGTGAGGATTGAAACATTTATGCCTATGTGTGCTGTAGAAATGAAAAGTTTCTGTTCAGTTCTGTCAATAGGAGTACAATAAGGTTGTCAGTAAGAAAGGAACACTTATTGAGCTTCTCTTCCTTGTGGTGAACATTTAGGCCATGTTTTAAATTATAATTAAACCTTTGCTTATATCAAGTTTGTCCGACTTGTGGCCTGTGGACTGTGTGCATCCCAGGATGGCTTTGAATGCTGCCCAACTCAAAGTCTTAAACTTCCTTAAAACATTAGGAGATTTCTTTTGCAATTAAAAAGAAAAAAGAACTCATCAGTTATTGTTAATGTTAGTGTATTTTATGTGTGCCCCAAGGCAGATCTTCTGATGTGGTCCAGAGAAGCCAAAAGATTGGACATCCCTGCTTTTAGAGGCCTCTGGAAAATGAGCAAACTGTGAAGGGCTTTTGCAGATTTTTCCCATTCTAAAGTTTAACTGTTTTTGTTTTGAGAGTTCTGATAACAGGTCACAATGGCCTCCTTAAAACTTGATTTTCTCATACCTAGAAGAGAAGGACAAAGAAGATGACAGCTAGGGGAAAGTATCAATATTAGCACAACAGAAGCTTGCTTGTAGTAAATATTTAGTAGATGATTATTGAATTCACTGCAAACCGGGTCCCTGGTTTGTGCTGCTTGGAATTCTGGTGAAAATAGGAGTAAAACTCTTACCTCTTAGCTCAGGGTTACTTACTCTACATTCTTTTTTACTAGATGTCAGTTCAGTTTGAGGCTTTCCAGGTCTCTTAAAAACGTTTCAGTTACATACTCTCCTTTATCACTAATCTGAAGTAGCTTTTAGAAATGTAACTAATAATAGTGTATCTTTTTTGTGTGTGGTTTGATGACTATCTTTCACTGGGAGGGTTTTTATCTTTAGAAACTGGTGTGTCTGTCCTTGGCTACTGTGCACGGTGTTTCTATTGGAGGTGGGGAGGAAGAGTTTCAAGTGTATTTCCTCTCCCTGTACCTAAATCCTGGGAATGGGGCCTAGATTTTCATCCCTCCCTCCAACCCCCCTCCTCCGGAAGAGTAGCGGACCTTTATTACTACGGCATTAAACATTTTTTAATAAAAGAGTGCCTAGATCTTTATTATTATATGTTTTTGGAAGCTGCTTTTGTTCAGTTATTTGTTTTCTCAATTAGCTCACATTCTATTTGGGCCAATATTTTGATTTGCTGTGCATCCTTTTTTTTTTTTTAAGTTTTATTTATTTATTTATTTTTAAGTTTTATTTTGTTTGAGATAAGGTGAGAGAGAGAGAAGAGGGGAGGACCCAGAGCAGTCTCCATAGTTGCACATCATTAGTTGTGACGTGGTTTCATTCCACACAGGTGGGTGTGGGGCTGCGCGGGGTGAGAACCGAACCAGGAGCCTCCTGCTTGAGAGGCAAGAACCTTCATTACCACCCCAGCTGTCATTAGCTGTGCCTCAATTCAGCGTATAGGTTTGCTCTATCCCTGGACCTCATGGTTGCAAGGCAACCACTCAACCTGCTGAGCTATCCTGGCGTTCCTGCTGCGCATCCTTTTTTCTCTTGCTGTAGTCATAGAAGTGGTTATCTTGGATATCTGGTCATTCTGAGCCATATTTAGCCAGTTAAGAGTATTAGATAATTTTTTGCTTAAAATTTTTTTTGTTTTCACCTTGTATTGACAGGTGCACCTTACTTGACAAAACTTGACTTCTGTACATTGGATTTTCTTTCATCATTTCATTTTCCTTTTCATAAAATTGGGGATAGCAAGAATTTTGATCTGCAGATATAATTAATTTATATAATATTTATTCTCAAGGTAAAAATAACTTTCTAACACAATATTAATGTGCATACTATATTTTTCTCTTACAAAGTAAGGAGTTGAGACTTTCTTTTTTGAGTCATTTAGTCTTAAAAAGCTTAATTAGCACAATTGGAAAGTTAGAAATTCTGCTTTTTCTTGTTTTGTTTTTTTTTGTTTTTTTTTTAATTCACCTAGTAACTTAAGCCAGAGATTAGCTGTGTACACTTCATTTCCAGGTGGGGAGTTTACTCCAGGTTTTGGAAATAATCAGGTTGTAAAACAGGTACTAATTCAGGTACTGACAGTTTTCAACTGAATTTAAGTTTGAATGAAAGAATAATGATTCCAAATAATAAAAACAATTTAAATACCAAAGTTAGGACTTTGAGGGGATGCCAGGATAGCTCCGTGGTTCAATGCTTGCCTCATAATTGTGAGATCTAGGGTTTGATTCCGAGCCTTGGCCTGTGCAAACCCATTTGCCAAATTGCAGTGTGGCTGGTGACTGCCAGGGATGGCATAGCAGTGAAGGTTCTTGACCACCGTGCGTGAGGTCCCCAGTTCCGTTCCTGCCCTGCACGGCCTCGCATCCACTGGTGTGGAATGAAACCATGTCATAACTAATGATGTACAACTATGGAGACTGCCCTGGGCCCTCCCCCTTCTCTCTCTCCCTCACACACATAAACAATAAAATAAATCTTAAAAAACTTAAAAATTCTTTCTTTCTTACTCAAGTATTATACTTTCCAAGTAGAAGTTAATTGATAATCAAGATAAGTGCAGCCATGCTTGGCTGACGAAGACAAATTGGGCTAAGTTAGGATTTTGAAAGGGATCTGAGTGACAATGTTTACCAAGCTAAAGTAGAATTTTATTTTTTTACATGCCCAGACCCAGTCATAGGGGTGCAGGAGGAGGGGAGGGCAGAGGGATACAGCAGGAGGAAATGTTGTCACTGCTTTTTAGGACTAAAGAATTGTCTAGAGTATGTACATAACCAGGTATCTACATAGAACTCTTAATAAATATGCAATATTTGAAGCTTATTACTTATCTATGATCCTGCATTTCACTTTCCACTTTTTATGTATTATTACAATTCATTAGAATATAATAGGGGAAGCTGGGATGGCTCAGCGGGTTAAGGGCTCACTTTGAAGCCCTGGGGACCGAGGATCGAATCCCGGCCGCGGCCTGTGTAGACCCATATGCTGAACTGGGGAGTGCTTCCCGAACGTAGTGAGGCCTCCAGTTCAGTTAAAAAAAAAAAAAAAGAATATAACAAGGTCTAAAGAATTCTATGACTAACTGGTTTTAAGGTTTCAATCTCAGTAAGTAGCCATGACTTCAATATCAGTAGTTTTCTATTAAGCACAATTAAGGTAAAGTAAGAATTAGTGTTGAAACGTATTTATTAACATTGTTTTTACCATAACATTTACTAGTAACTAATAAAGTTTTTCATTCATTGGTTGTAGTACTTTAGTATGGCTACAGTTCATGGTCACGTCAGTGGTTTCTACAGTGTTTCAATCCATGACAAGAATGTGGCATTACGAAGATGGATGTGGGCTATGTGGGACTGGGAAGAGGCTCATTTGGAAGTTTTGATCATGTCCCACATTTCAGCTGAGGCTACTCCAGTATATTTGGACAAGGCCAGCAGAATGGCTCCATACTTCTAAAGGCCAAAGAGATAAAACCTTCACATCAGATATTTTACTCCTGTAAGGGAATACTGTTATTTTGAACGTCATAGATGATAACAAACCTTCAGAGCCTTCATGGATGGGTTGTTTTTGAGCAGAATCCATGAAATACTATTGTGTTATCAGTAAAGTTTGCCATCAAGGTGTGCTGGTGAGGCTCTGCCTCCAGTTGTCTGTCATCGTGCATGAAATTAAAAACCTCTCTAAACATCAGCTTTCTGATCTGTAAAGTGGGCATAATATCTGTCTTTATCATGTAAAATGCTTACCTCAGTTTCTGATATAGTAAATGCCAAAATGATGCAATTATGATGAGGACAGTCATGTTGGATACCTGCCATAGGATGCCATGTGGCAGGGATGACATAGGTTCAATAACTTAGAAACAAACATCATGACAATTAGCATGAATAATTGTGGTTAGGTTACAAAACTCAGTTGTTTGCTGTATAGCACATCTGTCTAGCTCAAAGTCAGTATAGACAACAAAGGGTTTTAGTTGACTGCCATCCTTTTTTTTATTTTTTTAATATTTATTTTTATTATTTTTGACAGTGAGAGAGACATACACAGAGAAGGGGGAGGGCCCAGAACATCCTCCGTAGTTGTATGTCATTAGTTTTTGATATAGTTTCGCTCCACATGTGGGCGTAGGTCTGCACAGGGGCATCCTGCATGGGAGGCTCAGCCCCGTGAGCTGGGAGCCTCCTTCATAGGATGCACGCCCCGGGCTGGAGCCAAATCAGGGGCCTCCCACATGGGAAGCTCACCCTGGTGAGAACCGAACTGGGGGCACAGCCCAGTTCAGCATATGGGTCCGCTCGGGCTGGGGCCAGGATACGATCCTTGGACCCGGGTGCTGCAAGACGAGCGCTCAACCCACTGAGCCATCCCGGCTTCCCTAGTTGACTGCCATCTTATCCTAAAGGTTAAGTGATTGCATTTTGCTCATCTTTGCATTTCAGATTAGATACTCAAGAAATGTTCACTGAATGAATGAGTGACTTCACTTGTACACTTGGCTTGTAGAGAAGCTGGTGCAATCTTAAGTATATTAGTAAAAACTCCTTGAGTTTGTTCCAGGAAGGCAGTAGGCCCACTGGACTGTGTCCCTCTCAGAGCTTAGCTGAAGGATTTTGTTGACTTAGAAAAACTTCACTGAAGTACCATATACCAAAGTGGTTTTGTCCTCTTTTGAGAAGTACTCTGTGAAGAGCATGTTAGGTCTGGAGAAGAGAAGGCTTTGGGCAGCACAGAAAGCTGTCTTCTAAATTGGAATCGTTTTGTCTTTTAAAGAGAGACTTGGGACAGGTCAGAGAGGATGATGAACTTTCAAACAATGGTATGCAGTGAAGGGCAGCCACTGGTGGCCAGCAGTCAATGTGTTGGTGAGCACAGGCACACCCTCAGAACTCATGGTTCATTCCCACCTCTTCCACTTAGCAGTGAGCCTCAGAAGGTGCAATTGTCAGGGGTGACATGGTCCGCCCTGGTTCTCTCAGTTTTTCAGACTGGAATTTGTCATTGGATAGCAAAGCACTTTAACAACTATAACTGATGTATAACATTCGATGTCATATTGAACATGTGTGGGGTTGAGGGTTAACACAGGTAACCCCAAAGTTCTCTTCCAAATCTGAAATCCCATAATTCTGCTATCTAGAATCCTTATGGGAGGACTGTAGGTTACTTTCAAGGTAATTTGACAGATTACAGCTGTTCTTTCACACAACATGTCTTGTTTTGTTTTTGTTAGATATAATAGGAAATGATTATTCATGATACCAAATTATTCTTTGTTGTATGAAAGGTTTCTTTTTGTAACATCCCTTAAATAGGAGCTTCATTTTAAGTGTATTTGTAACATAATTCAATAGCAGTTTAAAACTAAAACTATTATGTACTGAAAAGTCAATCATCATGCTAGTGAAATAAGCCAGACAGAAAAACCTCAAGAACCACATGACTTCACTCATAAGTGGAATATAAAACTGAAAGCAACAAAGAAACAAAACCTCATGGACACAGTCAGTAGTGGTTACCTGAGGGTAAGTGGGGAGGGGCATGGCAAAGGAGAAAAGGGGTGGGAGAGGAGGGAGGGGAGCTAAATATATGGTGATGGAAAGAAAGCTGACTCTGGGTGGGGAACACATATTGCAACATATGGACTAGGCACTGTGGAATTGTACACTTGGAACCTATGTAATTTTTACTAACCAATGTCACCCTAATAAATTTAACAGTAAAAAAGGAGTCAATCAGAAATAGTTTAAGCATCTCTAAAATTATGGTATAAAGTAGTGGAAACATAGCAAAAAACATTGTAGAAACAAGAAACTTCTGTTTAAAACCTCAAGTTTGTGTATATGTATATCGATATCTGTCTATCTGTGTGAAGATTGAAATTTTACTTACACGCAGTTTATAGGTCTACTCATGCTTAGTAGCTCCTGAGTTGAAACCAATTCTACCTTCTTGCCTGCCTGCTTGCCTTGACTTGGTACTTTAGAGTTGTGACACATCAGGACCTTCTTTGATAGAGATTAGAATGATAGGTGCTAGTCAGCCACTTAAACTGGTATAAACTAGTATGGCTTGACGCTACTGCTAGTCCCTGCTACTGTGCAAAGAGAGAACATATTTCTGATACATGCTATCCTTTCAGTTAACATGGTGCCATCCAATGCAAACTGTCTTCTCAGTTCCTGTAGGAGAGAACATATCACACAGTTAAATACTTTTCAATTTGGGAGTGCTTTCATTTTCCTAAGTTACCATCCTATAATTTGTGTTTTAATTCAGAATGTAGTAATCTGATCCCAATGGCCTGCAAAGTATTTTAGTGAGATTCTTTTCTTCACAAAGATTAGTCAGGCTCTCACTTCCTCAAGTACGTTTTGCAGCTGGGTGCCTGAGGTAGGAGGAAGTCATGGGGACATTCTCTCCTTCAATCATTCCAGCTGTAAAGTTGGATACATTGAAAAACAGATGCTGGGCTTAACTGAGGTTTCCTGGATAAATTGCCAAATAAGAGTAATCAAAAATGTTTATTCTAGTTGTATTTGGTTGAAAGCAACTGAAGAAAAATACAAATATACTACATCCTTTCCACTTAGACTTTTTGGAAGAAAACAAAACATGCAGCTGAATTCCATCTCAGTTTCTTCAGTATGTGTGAACTATACTTTATAAAAATGGGTTGAACATCTAACACCCTCCCTTACTGCCACCTCCATCATCAGCCAAGATTCCTACATGCACTTTATCTTACTTTTCCTGACTTGTTTCTCCCGCTAGAGATTATGTGTAAAAGAATCATTTGATTGGTAAGAAGTGGTTGTTGATTGCAGAGGCCACTTTCATATTAGTCCATGATTCAAATAATTGAGTGGCATTTATTTTACTGTCTTTTAAAGCCTATTAGAGATTGTTGGTGGACTTGTTAAATAGTTTATGGTGTTTTAAAGAGCCACATTTTGAGGATTCTGTAGACTTTTTAAACTACCTTGATGATGAAGAAAAGTAGCTGTATGTGAAACTCTTGGCTCACTGTTCCTCCTTGTAGATGCCCCTTTGAATGACTGTGACTGTAATTATTTGTAGAATTCTTTTCTGTCAATCCTGTGTTACTTTTCTACATATTTTCTTTTAAGTATTGCATGAATCCTTTATTTAAATTGTATCTTTGTTTCTCTCCAAATAATTCAATAAAAATTTGTGATTGTACCTAATTTCAGTCTAAACTTTGGGAGAACAACTTTTATTCCATATTGTACCTTTTCCTAATATTTGAAATTTAACTTGAGTGAGTGAGTGTGTGGGTGTATGTGTATACACACACTTAATTTAGTACATCTTTTTATTTTTCTAATACAAATATTTGAAATAAATATTGAAGGTAAGTATTTGGTCTTTGTAGGAACTTGATGAATTTTTTTTTTTTTTTTTTTTTAAACACCTCACATTTTGGGTGTTTATGCTAATGGGCTCATTTTTATTGTTTTGTTTTTTTTGTTTTGTTTTTTTTTTATATCTTTTCATATCTATAGAGAGCAACCATTTTATCTTCAGTGCATATTCACCTCCATTTTACTTTTGACAGATAGAGAGAGAGACAGAGACAGAGACAGCTAGAGAACCGAACTGTGGGAACTCCCCAGTTCAGCATGTGGGTCCGCCTGGGCCGGAGCCGGGACCCGATCCTCGGTCCTCGGGGCCTCAAAGCGAGCGCTCAACCCGCTGAGCCGTCCCGGCTTTCCCGCGATGAATTTTTAATAGGTAATTTTTCCCACCAAGAGCCTTAAGGATGTACAGAATATCTACTTAACTGTTTCATTTTTTGAAACTTGGAATCTAGCCACAGATGCAGATGAAATCATAATGCAAATTATTCATTGTGTGTAACAAATTTTTGAATCATAAGTGAAAAGAGTAGGTAGTTGTTTCAGATTCATGATGTTGGAGACATCTTTGTTAGCTAAAAAAGACAGAAAGAGATTGAATTTAGGAAACCATTCTTACTAGATTCTAACACCTTCTCAAACTAAATCTTAAAATTTAGTCATCCTTCTTGCCTCTCTCTGTTTAGTTTCCTTATGTATTTGTGGAATTCTCCATGCTGTCTTGCTTCCCCACCTCCTCATACCTGAGGGGACAGGCCAGGTCTCCCTCTGGCTACATGTCTCCTGAAGCATGGTCCCAGGCATGTAGACCAGAGAGCTGGTTTCAGTGAGTACACTGGCTCTATAGCCTGCCTGTGTGCTGGACAGAATATGGCATTTCAGGTTGGAAGCCGTGGGTCTGCTGCTTGGTGGCTGAGGGCTCTTGGCCAAGTCACAGCTGAGTCTAAGCCCCCTGACACAGCTGTTGTCACTCTGGGCCTCTGTGGGTGTGGCAGGGGCTCAGGGAGGTTGCAGCAGGACTGTGTCTGACCAACTCAGAGCACCATGCAGATTCTTGTGGCCCTGGTCATAAGTGCCCATGGAGCTTCAAGCCATGCTTGGGCTGTAGCTCTTCCTTTTCTATGGAAACAGACTTAATTCCTGCTTTGTTGCTTTCTAACAGACCAGAAACGGCTGCTAAGAGGAAGGAAGGATTTTAGAGTGCCTCATTGGAGTTGCTTAGCACCTAACACATAGAAGGTCTGGCCACTAGGGCCGAAGGGAGAGACCAGCAAGCCCATCACCGAAGGCAGGTTCCTACCGTTCTTCCTGCCAGGCTGTACTTACTTGAAAGTGGGGTAAAAACCCTTGTTTCCAGACTTAATGGCAGTTTTAGTTGTTTTCAGGTCAAGTTCAGTGGTCCTTACCTACTGAGATGCCCTCAGTAGATAAGGAGAGGGCCTGAGATGCAGAGAAGAGCCCTTGGTGCATCCTGTGCCTCACTGTTTCATCTGCTTGTGGAATGTTCTGGTCATTTCTTATATATTAGACCAGGGGTCTCCAAACTTTTCAGCCCGTGGGCCGCATTAACTATCAAACAGCAGTTTGGGGGCCGACTACACACTCGAGGTCCAAATAAAAAAAGAATCAAAACATAGATGTTGTTTTTAATTATTTATTTAATATTATTTTATTCAGATAAAAAGGTCTCCATGGGCCGGATGAGAGGGCCTCGCAGGTCGTAGTTTGGAGACCCCTGTATTAGACCATATAGGACTTGTGGGTGGTTGAAGTACCAGATTGAGAGACACTGGGAAACCTCATTCAAGTCTACCATAGTCTGCCATCAATGTCCTATGAAATCCTGGACAAGGCATTTTGAATTTTTCATGGAACAAAATGAAGGCATTAGATGGCCTCTCTCTGAAGTCTTTCAGCTCTGAAATGTCCGGAGAAATAGTTCTTCTAAAACAAAATGGGAAGAGAATACAGGTATATTGGTTTTTGTGCCCAGATAGTTTTTGATACATGTTTATATACATAACTTTTACCTCTGTAGCATCATGTAATAAACATTTTCATATACACAATAAAATCTGTGTAATTTGAAAAAAGAAATTCTAGAGTAATACTTGCTTCTATAGTTTTTGCAGGTGAAAGGAACAAACTTTTCTTTCAGAGACTACAAAGCAAATTTTTTTTTTTTTAAGTTTGAGAGCCCCCAAATAACTTTGTTACAACATTTTTTCCTAGAAAGAACTTTGGGATACAGCACATATGAAGTAAAATCTTAGCGCCCTAAGGTTAAGCCACTTTGGTGCCACATTTTATTACTTGATTTTGTTCTTTGGAAATGTAATGTTTTCTCTTTGTCCTTTCTCTTCTCTGTAGTCAGAAAATGGGTAAGAAGAGTCGAGTAAAAACGCAAAAATCAGGCACTGGTGCTACAGCAAGTGTGTCACCGAAGGAGACCTTGAACCTGACTAGTGAGCTGTTGCAGAGTAAGTTTACTCTCAGCCTGCCAGCCTTTCTGTGGGGCATGTGCATTTTTGTTCTTATATCCTCAGTGCTTCATGGGAGAGTTGCTGTGTGGTGAAGCTTGAAGCTAGCTAGCCCTATGACCTGGGCAAGTTACAGAGTCTTTTTAATCCATGATCTTCTCACCTGTAAAATAGACATACTGTTACCTATTGGTACTATGTCACTATGAACGAGGCCTGGATGAAATACTGAATGTGAAATTCCTATAGCACAGGTACCCAGAACATGAGCTCCTTGGACACCAGTGGGCAGGGACAGTCTTAACTACTTTTTAACAGTGTGGCCTCGAACAGTATTTTTCTGTGTATAAGATGCCCCCATGGGATGCTGAGATAGCTTAGCTAGTTGAACACTTGCCTTGCAACTGTGAGGTCCAGGGATTGAATCCCGGACCAGGCCCGTGCAGACTCATATACTGAACTGCAGCGCAGCTGGTAACCTCCAGGATGGCGGTGAAGGTTCTTGTCTCCCATGCAGGAGGCTCCCTGTTCTGTTCCGCCCTGCACAGCCCCACATCCACCTGTGTGGAATGAAACCATGTCACAGCTAATGATGTACAACTATGGAGACTGCTCTGGGCCCTTCCCTCCTTTCTCTCTCTCTCTCTCTCTCTCTCTCTGACTCTTACTCTCTGCCCTTCTCTCAAACAATAAAATAAATAAAAAAGAAAAAGAAAAAGACGCTTTCATTAATAAGACGATCTCTACTCTTCTAACCCAACATTAAGAAATCAAGGGGAAGCCATGATGGCTCAGTGGGTTAAGCGCTCACTTTGCAGCCCCAGAGACCGAGGATCGAATCCCGGCCTGGCCTGTGCGGACCCATATGCTGAACTGGGGAGTGCCCCCAGTTCAGTTCTCACCAGGGTGAGACCCCGGCCCAGTTCCTGCCCTGTGCAGCCCTGCGCCCACCTGTGGAATGAAATTATGTGGAAAAACCAGTGATGTGCAACTATGGAGACTGTTCTGGGCCCTCCCCCTTCTCTCTGTCTCTGTATCTCTCTCTCTCTGTCAAAAACAATAAAAATAAATCTTAAAAAAAAAAAAGAAATCAGTACACAGGTTACTCCTATGTGTAAGACAACCCCTGATTTTTGGTGTCACAGTTTTTGACAAAAGTATCATCTTATACATGGAAAAGTACAATGCATACTCCTCTAAGTCTCCGTGTTCATATCAGTAAATAAAGGCCATCTCGAGAGTGTAATGAGGACTATGTGAGCTATGGCATGTGCAGGTGTGTTATGGATGTCAGGCTCACTGTGAGCACACCATGCCTCAGCAAAATTTTGGAACTACTCCCTTACTAGGTTGGCTCACCTTTATTAGTGATTTAGTAACAGTTTCCCAATTTTCACATGCTAAAGTTATGAGTTCTTGGTTCAAGGAAATTAAACAGTTTGCTTTAATAAGTTAGTGTAAACTGGTAACTTTTTTAAATTGTGAATTTAAATTGGTGCTATGTATGTTTCAAATTTAGCTGTGATTGCTCTATTAACACATTGCATACGGATCATGAGAATCTTCGTGTTTTTTTTTTTTAAATATATATATTTTTATTTATTTTTATTTTTGACAGAGAGAGAGAGATACAGAGACAGAGACAGAGAGAGAACTGAACTGGGGGAGCTCCCAGTTCAGCATATGGTTCCGCACAGGCTGGGGCTGGGATTCGATCCCCAGTCCCCGTTGCTGCAAAGTGAGTGCTTAACCCACTGAGCCATCCCGGCTTCCCCTATCTTCGTTTTTTTTGAGCCATGCGTTAAGGATGGGTAACAAGAATTCTCGTTTTTACACTTGACCTTTTATTTTTTGCAAGATTTATTTAATTAATGAGGTTTGGTTGATATATAACGAGCAAATATTATCAATGGATAAATTTATGTGAGTAAGTACAAAAAATTTCATTGAAAAGTTATAAATAATATGGAAGCAATAGCATTTTAAAGAGAAGAGTTCGTTTCAACATGGTCTCATTTAAATACCTGCTGGAACAGAGGGGTATGAGGGTTTTAAACCCCGCCGTATGCAACGTGTTAACTAACTACATTTGTCTCATTTTCTTTGCCCCCTATGTTTAGATTATGTGACAGTCCAAACCCCAAATAAAAATGTAGCTTTTTCTTCCTGACAGAAGCAGGCAGTAAGCATGTGTGGGTCAGGTCCCTCCCTGAGTGGTCCCAGGGCTGCTTTCTCCCTCTCCCATAGAGTGGTGTGGGCCCCCACAGAGCACAATGTACTGACCACTTCCACTTGTCCCCCACACTGGACTGGAGGAAGCCTGAGGACAGGCTCTGTCTTTGTGCATTCCAGGGCCTCATCAGTGTTTATTGATGGAAGAATGAAGTCAGCTTTAATAGTTATGAGTCAGCACATACCTAGTGCTTATTAACTGTTTACCACATATGCTCCTTTCCTTGGAGAACAAAGCGGGTCAGGATGTGTAGCAGGAGGGTGGGAAGGGCTCTCTCTTAAACTGACAGTTGTAATGAAAAGGAAAGCTGCTGCCAGGCTGCTGCCCAGGGTATAGCCTCCCAAACACCGGTTGTGGGTGTTGTCCCGTCAATTTTGGCCTTTCGTAGAATTGCATCTGCTTTTTGAGGACTGTGCTGTCTCTTTTTGTGACTCCCCCACAGTGCTTAATATAGTGCCTTACACATGGATGTGAAATGTTGACTAGTTGTCCTTATATCCAATTTAATGGTTCCCTAAGAGAGCATTATGAGGTTTAACTAGAAGGAAATGTTGACTTTCATTACCTTCTCTTACCATCCAGAAGAGTTTTCAGGGAAATGTCTTGTGTTTTAGCATAGCTTTTTAGATATCCCTGTTTACAAGTATATTCTGAGGAAAATGTACCAGAGCAGCAAGAATAAGGTAGATGTACACTAGGTATTCACACTCCGGTGTTGAAATCACATTTGAATATATGACATTTGAATGGTTTCAGAGGGATTCTCTGCTTTGAAAAGTATATACCTGACTAATACTGCTCATGTTTATTAGTATGGTTTTAATATCGTTGTCCTTCAAAAATAAACCAACAGCAACAACAAAGCACAAGTCCTCTTTCTTTTGAAGACTAATAGGCTAAGTTGAACGAAAGAAGTGTTTACATTCTGTGGCTTTTATGTTACAGAATGCAGCAGCCCAGCACCTGGACCAGGAAAGGAATGGGAAGAGTATGTGCAGATCCGGTCTCTAGTGGAGAAAATACGAAAAAAGCAAAAAGGTGAGATTTTAGGATGATAATCATATTTTAAGAAAATCATGTAGAGATTTGGCTTGGGTCCAAAAGGTTTTGAGGGTAGTCATGGTTTTCGGGTCATTCATGCCTCTGCAAGACTGTGGGAGGGGCAGCTAGGTCTGGGGCGAGATTGCACTGGGTAACTCAGGAGCCCCCGTGTTTCTGAGATGCTGTTGCTTGCTTTGGAAGGGGTAATGGTATTGAGTTTTGTGGGGGAAATGCTTGTTTCTGGGTGCGAAAATGATACAACTTTTATTTACCGTATCTTTATTTTATGAAATATATATTTAAATCTGTTTTTCCATGCTGTGTTTCCTTTAGGGTTAGAGGTCAGTCCATAATGCTGTGTGTGATCAACACACACACATGTATACTAATTGGTTAATGTTTTGTCAAGATTTACGATGAACTCAAACAGTTGGAATAAATAAGAGATGAAGTTCTATTTCCAAGCTGAGTTTTTACAGGGTGTATTCAGTAGACGTTGGAATGCTTCTCAGGCACGCTGGCAATGGGGCCAAGTGTCAGTTGAAAAAGCCTATTCACTGTACCTATTGTTTTTGTTCTGTAAAGCACAAAAAGTAAAGATTGGTATTCATGGCCACATGGAAGGTGGAAGGAGAAAACATAATAAGGAGCTTGCATTTAAAAGGATGAGAAAAACCTTCTTAGCCTCCCTGTTTATTTATTTTCAGAAATGAGTCAGAAGAGGGTTTTTTATTTGCTCTTTGAAGTAGTAGCTTTATTGCTCTCCCACAAACAGCTACAAACATGCAATCTTTGGGTTAGATGGTCTCAAGCCCCAGATGGTAGCAGGCTCCTCTATCATGTGCTTGTTGGCACTGCATGTAGACGGTGCTCGTCCTGGCTTGCCAGGAACCTGCCTGAGAAGTTTTTGTGTATCCTGAGTGTCTTCTGAGTGGAGACCTCTTACTACAACTGATGCTTAAGTGAGAGAACTCGCTTGTGCTCAGTAAGTGAATGGTGAGTTCGTCTCAGACTGTCCTGACAAATAGTTCTCTTTGCTGAGCAGGTACCTTTGCATATCTGGCATGGCACTGCACGCTGCCAGGCTGTCCACTCCACAAGTTCAGTAGATGGTTAATTACATGGTGACGACAGCACCTGGGCTGGCTTCCACGCCTAGCTCCTCATATTCATGAACTTCTGTTTCTTTCCCTTTATTCATCAGAAAAAATAATGTTTTTTCCTGTGCATGGCTTTTCATCTTTTTAACTGTTTCAAAAGTACTGAAAGTCCAGAAAATAATATAACAACACTTGAGAATATACTACCCAAATTGAACATAAGTCACAGTCATATCTGTTCAAGTTCTCCTGCCTTTGTTCTTCACATGCTGGTCTCATCCCTTTTCCAGACTTCACTTTTTTGTTTTATTTTATATTTGTTTTTAAGAACTAAGTGTTAAAAAGCTGAAGTCCCATGCTTCCATCCCATTTCCATCCCTCCTATCCCTGGGTGAGGGGTGATTTGTCTTTACTGTGAATGTTTTTCTACTTTATGTATAACCCCATGAAAGTATATGATAATAATTGGTATTTAAAAAATTTATATAGGTTGTATCTTACCTCTTGATTTTTTAAAAAACTTAACATTTTGTGTTTTACCTACAAACTCGTTAAACTGCTGGGCAGACTTCTGGTCCAGCTCTTCAGCTTTGTGCTCTCAGAATCAGGGTTTATTGTTACACATGTCCTCTTGTGCACTTATGTGAGCTGCTGATTTTTGTTTTCATGGGAATTTTGTTAAAGCAAATGTGTGTGTGAGAGATGGCACTTTGGCCTGTGGAGGGAAAGCTGCTCTGTGAATCTGCGGTGGTTCTGAAGGCTTCCCCTTTCCCATCAGGTTAACCTCATAGGACCAGCAATCAGTATTCATGCTGCTTGGGATCCTCAACTGTTTCTCTGTAACCAACAGGTTTACTAGTTAAGATACATACTGTGACTATCTGGTGATTAGTTTCGATATTTTTCAAGATTGGAATGTTATTATTAGACTGTTATTAGTATTTCCTGTGATAGTTACAGTTTGTACTTTATTTCCTGAGAGTTGTGTGAATGATAGATGTCCTAAACATAGCTCTTGTTTCCTAAAACATGTATTGATACAGGTCTGTCAGTTACTTTTGATGGAAAAAGAGAAGATTACTTTCCTGATCTAATGAAATGGGCCTCTGAAAACGGAGCTTCAGTTGAGGGTTTTGAAATGGTTAACTTCAAAGAAGAGGGCTTTGGTTTGAGAGCAACAAAAGATATCAAGGTGAGGTTGTAACCTGCTGGTCTGGGAGCTCTGTGTGTCTGGATTGTGGTGTTATGTGAGGGCACAGGATGTGGAGACAGGTGCCTTGGGCTTATTCTGAGCCTTGTGGGCAGGTAGGCAGGGTGCAGCCAACACTCCCTCTCTTGTTTTTTTAAAGAGTTATTTTATTGTTTTTGACAGACAGAGAGACAGAGACAGAGAGAAGGGGGAGGGCCCAGAGTAGTCTCCATAATTGTACTTCATCAGTTTTCCACATGGTTTTGTTCCACACAGGTGGGTAGGGGCTGCGCAGGGCGGGAACTGGGCTGAGGGTCTTCCACGTGGGAGACACGCCCCTTCGAGCGAGGAGAGGAGAACCAAAGTGGGGGCCTCCCCCATGGTAGCACACACCAGTTCAGCACACGGGTCCGCACAGGCTGGGGCCAGGATTTGATCCTTGGTCTCCAGGGCTGCAAAGTGAGCTCTTAACCCACTGAGCCGTCTCAGCTTCCCTAACACTTCCTCTCTTGCCACAGCAGCCTCCTAACTGACCCTGTGTTTCCCCCAAATTTATCCTCCTTGGGAGCCATGCTAATAACCAGTGACTGGGGGCCAGTCAGTCCACATTTCTGGGCCTCTGTTAGGAGACCATAGAACGTGCCTCACAGGATTCTGAGATTTAAATACAGACAAGGATGTGGGCTCAGGGCTTTGCAGGAGAGCACCCAAGGTCCTGTGCTCGACTGGCTGTGGGTGGGTGGAGGAGGGGCAGTGTTGAAGGTGCTTACCAGTGTTCTAGATGTAAGTGGTTGGAGGTACCACTTACTGAAATGACATGACAAGACACAGGTGATAGGAGAAGAAAAGTAGACATCTGCTGAGGGACAAATGCTTTTCCTCTACTTTTGGTTCCTTCTTCCAGATGAAGGGAGCAGCAGCCTCTCTCTGCTTCTCATTCAATGCCTCTTTTAGAAAAAAGGTGTAACTTCATGTTTGCTGATTTGGGGAGAAAAAACGGGTTGTCCTTTATCTCAATGGGATCTGGCTGCTCATATGCATTCATTGTGCTGTGATTTCTGCATCCTCTTAAGTTTTCCAGGGACAGCCACATGTGGGGGTGGCGGGTGGGGGTATGCTGTAGGCCTCCGATTCTGCCTGTAACTAGGTAGGAGAGTATTTAATTCTGGGATTCAGTAGGTGAAATTTTGGATGAACATCTGTTGTAGTCTTGTGTCTCACTCATTTGGTTCAGAAGTTGGGTGAAGGAAATGGGTGTTATTTATTAGGCCCTCTCAAACTTCTAGCAGTAGTTTTGGCCAAATTGTAGTTGCAGTGATAAACCATACACTGGTTTATTAATACCTATTAAATACTTAGTATGTCAGTAGTACCTCACTTGTTATTATTCCAGGCTTACAAAAAAATCCAGGGTCTCTTCCTTCTTGATACTTACAATCTAATACTAATAATCTTATAATCTAATTATCTACTTATAATCTAATACTTATAACCTAATAAAAAATCATTCAAATAGTACATAGGCATTGGTAAAAGGCGAGAGTGAACAAGATGTCACACATTCTTCTTTTGTATCAGACAAATAGCATCATTAGTGTGGGTGCTCCCTAAAATATCTTAGCTGTGTTTGTCTTCACTATGTGCATGTTTTTTTAAGCTTTATTGAGGTATAACTGATATGTGAACAATTGCACATATTCAATATATGCATTTTGATGAGTTTAAACCTATGCATTACATCCATGGTACCATTTACCACAATCAGGGTACTATGAGCAGTATAGATACACATACAGACATCTAGAGAAAAAATTTTTCATGTTGCCAAAATATGAGATAATACTTTGGGGAAAAAATTAGTAAGGCAAAAGCTGTCTCGTGGGCTTGTATTTCTGCTGATAACTGTTTTTAAAGGCCAGTATGTAGAGGAAAGACGGTTTCTCCTGCTTCAACTACTCAATAGTAGGAGCAGTTCACATGGACAGAGTAGGGTTTTTGTTGGTGATAGAAATTTTGTTTTGTTTTTTTAGAACTTAAAAATATAAGTACAGCAAAGAATAAACACCTTGGTACACATCCCAAGTTATATTTGCTTCAAATTAAAGCTAAAAGTCTCTTTTTTTGATTATTTGTCTCTTATTATAGATAGTTTTTCTACTGAAAATAGGATTTTGAAACCAGGTTCCACTCATTTAACCACATTGTAAATGCTTACATTTAAAATATATTTGGTAATTAGAAATGAACTGCTGATATGTAACCTTAAGTTGTATTTCATGTGTGATGGGATTTCTGACCATAGACACAGTTGGATTGAAGACTGTAATGTTTTGATGATTCTACTATTTTCTTATTTTTTTTCTCCTAGGCAGAAGAGTTATTTTTATGGGTTCCACGGAAATTACTAATGACTGTTGAATCTGCTAAAAATTCAATTTTAGGTGAGAATAATTTCTGACTGTTCAAAGCAAAGCAAAAATTATAGAAATATATAAAATTTCAATTTTGGGCACTAAGGACTATATTTGGTTGTTTTCTGAACTGGCAAAATATCCCCCGAAATCCACATTGTTTTCCATGTTTGTAATCTGACATAGTAGAAGAGTGTCAGAAAAAGATGCATGTTACTTTTAAGTGTTACAAGACTTTTTAGGTAATTCCATAACTTTAATATATATTTCAAATGCACACTTTTTAAAGATGGTTGTGGAACTTACACTGTTCACTTCTGGGTTACTCAGGGCCCTTGTATTCTCAAGACCGAATTCTTCAAGCCATGGGAAATATCACACTGGCCTTTCATTTGCTGTGTGAGCGAGCCGACCCTAACTCTTTCTGGCAGCCCTACATTCAGACCCTCCCCAGTGAGTATGACACTCCTCTCTACTTTGGGGAAGATGAAGTTCGGTATCTTCAGTCAACCCAAGCCGTCCACGATGTCTTCAGCCAGTATAAGAACACAGCTCGGCAGTACGCCTACTTCTATAAAGTCATCCAGGTGAGCCGCTGGCTACTTCGTGGCTGTCTTAACAGAGCAGCAAAGAAAGGGAAATTGATTGCACAAATGTTCCACAATGTTATTAAGGATGCATAAACATTTTGCTTTTTCCATTAAAATGTGTTTTAGTCCACTGTTTCCATTTTTATAGAAATATTACGGAAATGCTTTGAATATATCAGCCTTCATCAATGTCCAGTGTTAATATAAGCAGCAATTGTTTCTAAGTTATGAAAGTCACTAAGTTTTTCTGAAAACAACAGAGTACAATGAAAATTTAAAAGCTTCAAAATGTGTCGAATACAAAAAGTGCTCTATGTATAAGTTTTTCAAGAAAATGAAAGTCCATTTGTAGGCTCTTCATATACATTAGTAGTAAATTGTTGACAGTTCACTAGTTACAATGCTGATTTCTTTGTTTATCAAATTATACTGTGTATTATATTAATTTTAAGTAGTTCTACATAAGTGTGTCATATAAAAATCTATAAGGTGAAACGAGGCCTTGGGGCCTGTGTCTGATGGAATACAGCTTCCTCTGAAAACCGGAAGGACATGGTTGAAGCTATCTCAGCCGGGTGGTGGGGTGGCAATTGAGAGGGTGGCTCTGGGTTGGCCTGCCAGGGCTTGAACCCTTGCAGCACTGCTTGGAGCTTCCTTATTTTGGGCAGTCTCTGTGCTTTTGTTCTCTTAGCTGTAAATGGGGTGATACAGCCCCCGACATCCAGGTATACTGAGCGATGCAATGAGTTGACCTATGGAAGGCCCTCAGCACAGTGGGACTTGTTATAGAAATGCTTCACTTATGTTACCGTTTTGTGTTTCGATCCTTTAAGCCCTGTTGTTTGGTTGTTTTTATTTTTGTTATTTTCAATTGCTTATCGCCTGTCCCTGCAGTAACTTATGTTAACATTTCTTAATCTTGTCTACTAAGAAACTCCTAGTGGCCAAGTGTAATGAAAACTGTTCGTGTAAGACTAGGGACTAAACCCAAAGTGACCCATCACAGCCCAGAATGGCTTCAGAGTCTCATGTTTTTATTGCTGCTGCTTTTGGGTTTTTTTGGTCTCATGTTTGTAAATCTTAAAAATTCATACAAATGTTTATACTCTAGTTTTAAAATCATGTTAAATGATGTACTGTCAAGTCAGACTGGCATTGTAGATCAGTGGCCTCATGTTTCCTGTAATGCCCCACGCCCTTGGGTACCATGGGGAACCCACCTCCCAGCAGGAACAGCACAGCTTCCCGTGTACTGGATGCTGTTACCCAATAGTGCTCAGTCCGGGTCTGGTTCTTTTTCAGAAGGAGAAAATGTGACTGTCACTTAATCTTAGTAAAAATAGGCAGCAGAAAGGAATCATTACAAACTGAAAATACATCTTAATGAGCTTTTGTAGAAAAGTTCCTGATCAGTGATTTAGTTTCAGATGACATGTGCGGTGTGACAACTAGGAAGGGATAGGCTGTGGAGTAGAAGATTTGTATATAAGGATCATGACAGAGAAACAGGTTTAAGTAAAAGTTATCTTTTTAAATGTATTTTCTTTTTTTAAAGGTTTATCCTATTGTTTTGAAAGAAGGTGTGAGAGAAAGAAGAGGGAGGACCCAGAGCAGTCTCCATAGTTGTGCATCACCATTTGTGAGATAGTTTAATTCCACACAGGTGGGTGTGGGGCTGCACGAGATGGGAACTGAACTGGGGGCCTCCCTCATGGGAGGTGAGAACCTTTTGCTGCTGAGCCATCTCAACAGTTACCAGTTGGGATTGCTTGGGCCAGGGTTAGGAATTGAACCCTGGACCTCGCAATTGTGAGGCAAGCATTCAACTACTGAGCTATCCTGGCATCTCTAAACAGTGTAGCTGTTTTTCTAGGTTTAGAATGTTCTCACTGCTTATAGAAGTCTTCAGTAACAATCCCGAGTAAAAATGGGTTAGCATCGCACTGCTCCTGCTTTATTAGTGCCGTTTCTCACCTCAGTACCTGACCATGTATCTTTCATGCTTTTCCAGATCAAATGTTGGGCCTTTGCTCTTGATCAGTAGGTCACTTCATCAATTCATTCTCATTCAGGGAGAGAGTGGGTACTGTTACATCAGTTCACATATATATATATTTAATCAGTTCATATTTAACATTTTCATTACTGTGATCTGCCTTCCTTTCTAGCTTTTATGTGTTTGTTTTTTTTAATTTTTATTTTTATTATTGTGGCTCTTAACCTTTTTCAGGGTCAGAGGAACCATCTTCCCAGAGAAATGCATGTATGCCCTGAGTCACAAACATTTGCATACCATTTGCGGGGAGCAGGATCAAATTCCAGAACTCATTTTGCTGTTGTTAGCTATGGCTTTCTAGGTGAAGTTATCTTCCTGGGGTTTGCACCAAGCTATGCCTCTGAGCTGAAACCCATCATTATTCTCCTGAGTTGATGGCTGGCTGGCTTGAGGGTCTCTTGGCCACTGTCTCCTGGAGCACCAGTGATGTGACAGCAAGTGTGACTTGGGTCCATGTGTCTGTGGTGGTGATTCCAAGTCCCCACCAGGAGAGCATGGAAGTGTTTGTGGTCCATTCACCCTTACAGCTTGCTTCAGGCTTCAGGATAAAAGTAGCACTAGTACTAAATTTCCATAATAATAAATTTCTTTTGGTAGACTTTACTGCATTGCATTTTTCACTTTAATGCTTCTCTTTCTCTCCCTCTGGTGTTGTTGCCTAAAACCTAGAAAAGTAATTTTCTGTGTTCTTTCCTCCCAGCATATTTCCTTGGTCAAGGCTCTTTTTCTTTGGCCACTTGTTAGTTTAGAATACTTTCTGTCTTTAATTTGCTTTTCTGTGTTCATTTTTGCTTTTCTGTGTTCATTTAAAACAGTATTTCTGAGCCTCTGCAGGTCCTTATGGTGGTAGCAAGGGCTTGGGCTTCTCGGTCTTTTCTGTTCTTTTACATTGTATTTACAATGTATTCTTCTTGAGTGTGCAGATGATTGAATGTAGCCAGAAGCCTCTTTGGCAGAGCCTGGAATAACATCCTTTGCTTTGACCTGGACTTGTTTTAACACTGGTGAGATGCCATAGAAACTTAATCAGTTAGCTTACGGTAAAATTGGTTTCACTATGTGATGTTTCCCTTAAAGATGAAGAACTCATCGATAACTTTAAGTGAGGACTTGCTGGACTTGTGTTAAGACATAGCACCTGCTGGTGAAACTTCATATTGCAGCTTAAGGGTTGAGGAATGTCCTTGCCCAAACCCTAGAAGCTAAATTTAGAAATGTGGCTCAGCCAAATGCTCAGAAAGGTTCGTGTGGATTGACAAACTTAAGTGGTGGTAAGATTTCTGTCAATTTGTGAAAAGGAAACCAGGGAAGTAGAGAAGATTAATGGTAGAAAGCAGTTTAATGGCATTTAAAACTCTTTCAGATTTTGAAACCTATTAAAATACTCTCTCAGCAGACCAGAACATTCCGAAGTTTTGCTCCAAGTTTGATGTTTCACATGAAAATGTGTGGCCAGTTTTGTGTTAGAAATCAATAGAAAAGCAGGATTTGGCTTAAACTCAACTTTTAAGTGTAATTGTGTGAAAGTAAAGCAAATTATATCAGATTTGATTTGATTTGATTTAAAATAGATGAACGATAGTCTAAATATTTCTCACTCATGTCAATGAAAACTAATTTAATAGGTCCTGTGTATAAACTGTTTCAGTGATGAGCCCATCTAATGGACCAGGCATTGCATTGCTGGTGCCAGCTTGTCCTCAGGTTAAAAGCCATCTTAGGGACATGCACATTTTCCTGTGTTGTTGAGCTTGACTATGATGCTCTTTCAAGTAAATGTCAGTGTGCAGGGTTTAACAGCATAGAAGCATATCTATGAAATTATCATTTTCCCATTGATCTCATAATTTAAGTGATTTGTCTCCCTTTACTTGCATTTTGTCTTTTGGGTTAATCAAACAATTTGAAAGTGTACAGGGATGTATGTAAAAATTTATCTTTGCCATGAATTTATTTCAAGCTACACATCCATTATAGCAAGCTTCTGCATTTCCTGCCTTACTCTTTAGGATGGAGTAAGGCAGTCACATTGGCTGCCTTCCTTGAACAGGCAACTTTTACCTGGGGCTGTTGTGGCAGAAGATGCGAGCAGCCGTTCTCACAACTTGCTGCAAACAGGGCTGCCACGAGTCAGAGGAAGATGTCACTTCTGGTTCTTGGCATCTTGTGGCTGAAAACAGTTGCTTCTCCCATTTTTTGTGTTCTCCTTGTGACAGAGCCACACAGGATAGCACGAGATACGAATTGCCAGTGATTACATTTAGCCTCTGTTTTTCTAACACACATGTACACATAGAAGTGTGATCATACATGAGACATCCAGGAATGAGCATCAAATCAGAGTAAAAACCTCTGGGCATTAGCTTACTTTTAAAGATCCCAATGCCTTTAACTCTTGGGCACTGTATGCCAACATCGGAAACTGGTTGTGGACATGTGTGGATGTGTGTACTTGAGCTGCATGGGACGCGAGAGCACACACATACGTGTGTGACTTCCTCTGGTGGCAGAGCCTGTGCCCAGGTGCTTCCCAGTTCATGCACAGCTTGTGTCCCACACTGTCCCTCCCGGGCGGTGTGGGGCTCTGTGGTCAGTGTCCTCGCTCTGCTGGTCCTCCCCTCCACCTAGAGAGCTGTGTGGCAACCATCTCCTTACTTTGGATTTACCACCTTTATTTTGTTTTTAACCCATTGTATCTTCTTGATTGTTTATTAATTTAACAGAATATTTATTGAGTGTCTCAAGTGCGAAGTACTGCGCCTGGGAACAGGGAGTGGTATTTCTGGGGATGCAGAGATTTTGTTTTTTAAACTTTTTATTTTGAAATAATGTTTTAGACTCATGAAAACGTCGCAAACTTAATACAGAGTTGAAAGCATAACTGTGGACACTGCTTCCTAAATACCGTTCTCCTGACTTCATTCCCACTTAAATGTTTCCCTGGGGGCAAATGTATTCCATCTGTGACATTTTTGTTCTCAGCCAACTTCGTGGCAGTGTGATGTCTACTGGCTGAGGGGTACGAATAGCTGCAGTGTGAAGAGGGAAGGCACAGAGTCGGAGATGAGGGTGAGGGTGAGGGTGGGAGGACAGTTGAATAGGCTGGAGGGGTTGAGATTCACATGCAGTAAATTCAGGTTAGTGCTTGGATGGTGATAACAGGAACTGGGTACAGATTCCAGGACAGGGGAAGGAAAGAAGGATTTCTGTTTCCAAATTGTTCATCTGATTAGCGTGGGACCTTTTTCCATGGTGCAAATTGTGTTCTGCTCCATGTCCCTGTGGGACTGACTGGGAGGGTAGAGGTGGGTGAGAGTGGCTCCTAAGCACATCATGGGGAACCCAGAGCCATAGTCAGTGTCCACGCCACTCACCCACCTGGTCAGAGGAACCTCCCAGCTTTAATCCTCCCAGTCACCTGGTAAGGGACATGTTGGTCCTCCTCCTTTTGCAAGTAAGAACCCGAGTGGTGGAACAGGCTTCTTGAAGCTCAGGGTGTCCACCCTGGGCTGGTTTCAGAGCAGGTCAGCTAGACCCCAGCCTGTCCTAGCCACAGCTGGCCAAGTCACAGTCTGTCTCTTATGCTGTTTGCTCTTAATTTTAGGACAAAGAAGTGCTCTGGTGTTAAGGGCAAAGCAATCTTGTTTGAATTCATCTTGGGCTGGGACTTTACAGGAAGCTGGCCTGGCATGCTGACTGCAAAGTCTGAGCTCGCTTGTCCTTCCATGAGCCTGCACAGGGTCTGCCTGCTGGCGGCGGCTTCCAGCCCTAGTCTCAGCTATACCGAGGGTACCTGTTCACTCTTTGAACAAGCCATAATGCCCATGGTTTCTCCCACGCTACTGGTGAGTTACTGGTCCTCTGTCTCTTTTATTGTTGTCCTTTCTAAGTTGACTTTTATTTTTTATTTTTTATTGTTTTTGATAGAGAGAGATACAGATACAGAGGCAGAGATAGTGAGAAGGGGGAGGGCCCAGAACAGTCTCCATAGTTGCACATCATTGGTTTTTCCACATAGTTTCATTCCACAGGTGGGCGTGGGGCCGCAAAGGGCAGGAACTGGGCCGGGGTCTCACCCTTGTGAGAACTGAACTGGGGGCACTCCCCAGTTCAGCATATGGGTCTACACAGGCTGGGGCCGGGATTCAATCCTCAGTCCCCAGGGCTGCAAAGTGAGCGCTTAACCCACTGAGCCATCCTGGCTTCCCCATTTTTTTTTTTTTTAAAGATTTATTTTTATTGTTTTTGACAGAGAGAGACAGAGACAGAGAGAAGGGGGAGGGCCCAGATCAGTCTTCATAGTTGCACATCATCGGTTTTTCCACATAGTTTCATTCCACAGGTGGGTGCAGGGCTGCACAGGCCAGGAACTGGGCCGGGTCTTCACCCCGGTGAGAACTGAACTTGGGGCACTTTCCAGTTCAGCATGTGGGTTCGCACAGGCCGGGGCCGGGATTTGATCCTTGGTCTCCGGGGCTACAAAATGAGCACTTAACCCACTGAGCCATCCTGGCTTCCCCTAAGTTGACTTTTAATGATATAAAAAATGAGGGAACACCAGGATCAGGAAAACCAGTCTGGGCTTGCATATGCTCTGGAGAGTTTCTAGTTCCTTTGCAATCTTTGTTAAAGCCTCTGGCTATCTTGCTGAAACAAATTCCCTGCACTGTGTTCTTGCTTGTTCCCGATGGGTGACCTTGACCATTATTAATTTGTGTTAAATGTATGGGTGTCTTATTTAAGGTTACTGATTTTGAAAATTACTCATCCTACGTGTGTATCTAATTTTGATTCTTTTTATAAATGTAGGCTGCAGATATGTCATTTTAAAAATCTGATTTCTGTTTTTAACGGTTTTTACTTTTTTTTTGTTTGTTTACTCAGTTCAGATAAAGACCCCGCCCTCTGGGAATCTAAAGTTCTTTGTTTTTTTTTTTGGTTTTCCAGCTTTTGTTTCAGCAGCCTTTGCGGTATTCAAGAAATGAAACACTTTTTCTCTGTATTCATGGTTCTAGTTGGGGAAACCATGCCTGATGCCTTGTGGTGGCACATATTTCCTGTCTTGGGAACTGAGGCAGACCACTGCTGGAAGACTTTTGATTCTTCTTTTTTTTTTTAAGATTTATTTTATTGATTTTTGACAGAGAGAAACAGAGACAGAGAGAAGGGGGAGGGCCCAGAGCAGTCTCCATAGTTGATAGCATTAGTGTTCCATATAGTTTCACTCCACACGTGGGCACAGGGCTGCACAGGGCAGGAACTGGGCCAGGAGACTCCCACATAGGTCCCGGCAAGAACTGAACTGGGGGCACACCCCAGTTCAGCATGTGGGTTCGCACGGGCCGGGGCCGGGATTTGATCCTTGGTCTCCGGGGCTTCAAAGCAAGCACTTAACCCACTGAGCCATCCCAGCTTTCCCTGGAAGACTTTTGACAATGTGTCTGTACAAGGGGCAGGCTTGGCAGCCCCATGTTCTATGTCTTCTAGAAGTTTTCAGGTACAGATTCCGGGATCTCCAGTCTGCTGTGTTTGGTAGTGGCATGCCTGTCTCCTGTCCTCAGCTGCCCCTGCTGACTCTTCTCCCTGGCAGCCCTCCTCTTGAACCATAGCTTTCTTCCCCTTTCTCATCTCATTACCTCACTTGGGGTCCTGGGCCCCTTTAGAAAAACTTCCGACTTTGCCACTCAGAGTTAGGCAAGCTGTCCAACAAAGCAATGCACACATGTAAATTGTTCCTTGCCTCCTGCTTTACATGTCACCAGGTGTGTGCATGTTGGTGGAAGCACCTATATGAGGATGGCACACAGACCTAAAGAGAGGGAGGAGCTTACATATGCATCCCTTGTGTAGGACTCAGGAAGGGGTTAGCATTTATGGCTGTGCCTGCTGAGTGCCAAGCACAGTGAGAATCTTTTTTCTTTTATTCTTATAGTGAGGAGGAGTCAGGACCTACTGCCTTCCCATAAGAATCTGAGACAGAAGTAATCAAATTAGATTCTGAAGAGACCTCACTACCAGGCCCCCTGGTGCTGGTAGTTTATTTGTGTGTGGAGAAGTGGAAGCAGAGGTCAGAGACAGGGCCTCACTCCCATGTTGGTGTTTATTGAGCAGATACTCTTGCAGGCCGGTGATGAGCCGAGGTCTTGACGAGGCTTCTTCAGTCCTCATTGTTACCCCAAAGCTGGGCATCGCTCCTTTTTATAGGAGTAAAGAAGTGAGGCAGGCTGAGAGCCAGAAAGCTGGGCAGAGCTGCTGGCGGTGACTCAGGCTTGAACCCGGGTCTGTCCCTCCCTAGAGACTGTGTATTGCTCCCCTCCTTCTCCACAGCCCTATCCTTTTGACAGTTCCTGCTTTCTCCCTCCAGCCCCTGCTTCACCAGTCCTTGGTCTTTCCCATAAGTCTAACCAGCCTGACTTACTCATACAAGTTTAGAAACAAAGGAAGCTTCAAAAAAGAAGATTTTCTTGAAACCTGCTTTTATTTCCCAGCTCCCCTTCTCCCCAGCTCCCCCCACCCACCCCCTTTGTGTTTGCTGAGTAAATTTCTTATCCTATGAAACAGGATTTTGGCTTTTATTTTTTTTTGGGGGGGGGGGGTTAGTTTTTGCATGCCAAAGAAGGAGCTTTGCTTATATTTTTTAGACCTTGGATTAGCACCCCTCTGAGAACATTCTTCCAAGTTAGCAGACACATTTGTAATCACTCGTGTTGCTTGGTGGTGATGATGTCAAATTCTCTGACTTGCCTGCAGAACTGGACTGTTCATAATTCCTTAGGATCTGCACAGTTTAGGCTGCAGTCATCCCATGGCCACTCTGTTTTGTCATCTACTCTCCAGGAAGAAAATGTTTATGATAAAAGTATGAATGTAGAAGGAGAGACAGTAGAAGAACCTTTGTAATATCAGTTATTATGTTATTAATATGTCATTTTTAATCAGCAGCTGAATGTGGAAGCGCAGGTGACACTTTTCACCCTGCTCCATTACAACACCAAGTGGAAGAGTAGGTTGAGCTTAACCTTGTAGACTGTCTAGTGAGCTCGTGAGAAGGATTGCTTTCCCAGAAATGGTAGCTTAGTGAGTCGTCACAGGCAGGCAGCAGGGGTGTGGCATGTTGCCATTAGCTTAAAAGTGCTATGGATATGATGCAGCTGGGACTCCAGTCCTACTTGGATTTGAGGCTCCTACTGTTCACCATGGATATTTGATTTGTGCATTTGCATCATTTCTTAACCCTACCTGGGATTGATACTGGCTGACACTCTAATTTGAACATTTGGTGCTTCATTCTAGCCCTGGTGGGCACACAGCCTACTACAGGCGGGCCACATCTTTACTGTTGTGGAAATTCATTGTATCAGTAACTCTCCGCTAGTCAGGTTATCCAAAAACGTTTCTGTGTAATATGATGGTTTCAGAAGTAGTCTTGTTAACAGCAGTTCTTCTAGCTCCACCCCACTGATCACTGTGTACTCAGACTTCCAGCTTTGACTTTCCGTTGATGTTTTCGTGGGGTGCAGTGCACTGTGGAGGCAAGAGCAGTTTCTTCAGGTCTGAGCCTGTTGCCTGCATGCTAGGTACATCTGGGCAGGTGACATGGGAGTCTGAGTTCTCTTATCTGTAGAAAGGATGGATGGATACCTGTCGGCCAGGCCATGTGACGCCCTTGCAGTGCCGGGCACACAGGGCCCAGCCCTGCCCCAGATTTGGTTGTGTTGGCCCTTCCCACTTCTAGGACCATCCTCTGGTCTCTGCTAGACTGTGATCCCTACTCAAGGCCTAATTTTGCAAGGCAGTCCTTCCTGATGTGAAAAGACTATAGTTAGGGGGCCACTCATTATATGGAAACAAAGTATGCCCCCTTAGAAGCTCCATCTTACTGTTGTTTTTTTCCTGACTTTTAGAGCAAAAGAGATTTCATCCTCTATAATGAGGCCTCCTGTCCCACCCCCTCTCCTCTTGGGCTGAAGCATTTGCTCAGCAAATACCTTCTCTGCATGACTTACCTGCTTGGAATCGATGGTTTACAAAATTAATCAGAAGCTTACATTCTGGGTATGTTTAATTAGTTCAGTAAAAAGGGATATTTAAGGGCACAGATTTAAAAAAGGAGTTCAGAGAAGGAAGAATGCTTTTTTAATTTTTTTTAAGATTTATTTTATTGATTGAGAGGAGAGAGAGAGAGAAAGAGAGAAAGAAAGAAAGAAGGGGGTAGGGCCTAGAGCAGTGTCCATAGTTGCACATCATTATTTGTGACATGGTTTCATTCCACACAGCTGGATGTGGGGGCATGTAGGGCCAGAACTGAACCAGGGACCTCCCTCATAGGAGGTGAGAACCTTCACCACCAAGCCATCCATGGTTACTAGTTGTACCGCAGTTCAACATACGGGGTTGCACGGGCTGGGGCCAGGAATCAAACCCAGGCCTCATGATTTCGAGACAAAATCTCAACTGCTGAGCTATCCTGGCATCCCTGTTTTATTTCTTTATTTATTTATTTATTTATTTATTTATTTGTGTTTGTTTGTTTTGTTATTTTACATTACATCTCATCAGGAAAAAAAATAGACACAGTATTTATTATTATTACTTAAGTCAAATAACTACCTATTTAAAGTATTTTCTGATAATGAGTTTTACCAAGTGCTTGCTTCTCTTCCAGTGCAGCAGTAGGTACTCTAAGGAGATAGAAAAGTAATATGAAGTCCTTGTCTTGTAGAGCAGGGGTCTCCAAACTACGGCCTGGATGTGGCCCACGAGGCCCTCTCATCCGGCCCGTGGAGACCTTTTTATCTGAATAAAATAATATTAAATAAATAATTAAAAGCAACATTTATGTTTTGATTATTTTTTATTTGGACCTCGAGTGTGTAGTCGGCCTCCAAACTGCTGTTTGATAGTTAATGTGGCCCGCGGGCTGAAAAGTTTGGAGACCCCTGTTCTAGAGGATCACAGTCAAGATGGGAGAAAAACAATTGGCAGGAAATGTTGAAAAGCAAAAATTGGTAAACTGAGGCAGTGTCTGCTGTCTGTGCTCTGTGATGCCTGAGGCATCAGGTGGTAGTTGAGGGGACTAGTGTCAGTGAAGGTGTGGAGCTGGGGTGAGCAGGGAAGGTGCACAGGGGCAGGAGCAGGGACAAGTAACTGCAGGTTTGTGGGGCTAGCTCCCCGAGTCTGACATGGGCATCTCCCTGGGGTGCATGTGGCTTTTGAGACTCAGGCCAGGTTAGGATGAGACAGCTGGGGCTTTCGCATCTCTGTTTATAGGACACCTGCTCAAGTGGTTCAAACTCCCTGATCCTTAGTATCCACAGTTACAACCAACCAACCAACAAATATCACTTATCAGTGGATATGAATGTGTGTTTTAAAGCGTAAAGCATGCTGTTATTATAATTAACCAAAAGGTGGATCTGCACCCTCTTCAGTGATAATGATGTAGAGCAGGGATGGCCAACTTTTCTGTATATAAGATCTACTTTTTATCTTAAAAGTGTGTCGCGATCGACTTGTTGTCATAGGCGTAGTCTAAGGGGGAAGAAGGGGTGTGAAATGCATACTATGTTTATACACTGTGTTTCAGTATAAGGTGCATTCCAGCGAGGTATGGGTAGATAAGTAAAATATATGTTCAAAAC
>PVKE010004174.1:0-50291 GCA_004027555.1 Craseonycteris thonglongyai
GCCTGATGGACTTCCTAATCCGTCTTCCACTTCCATTTTGAATTCAGTGAGCTGTGTTGAAACCATACTGACCATAGGGCTCTCCATCATGCCTAATGCTGTCACTGTCTCTGAACTGATCCCATCTTTATAATTCATCACAGGAGAAAATGCAGGGTGCTGCTCCAAAGAAGGAGGGGTGGGAAACATCCTTTGCAGGTCTGCAACTGCTGAAAAAAAAAAAGATAAGGAAAAGAAAGGCTAAACCATTTATTTTAATTCAACGGTAGGACTTCTTAAAAAAAAAAAAATCCCTTTTCTGTCCAGAAACCCTATTCAGCATCAGAAATAATGCTAATTGAATGGTAATGTCAGTTACACAATATTAATAATGGAGCAGGTCATCAGCAGAAAATTATCCTCTTCTGGGACTATATCATCAACTTAATTGATTCCCTGAAAAGTCTAAAGAGATGACCTAAGGAGAAGCTGGACAAAGTTAGATAATAACCACTCCATTAAAAGTTCTACCCCTGCTTACAAGTATGTATAAAATATTTCAGAATTCTGTAACAACTGTTATGTAGCAAATTTTACATAGGAAATCCATCAGGCATTATATTATAGAAAATAAAGACTGTTTAGAGCTATAATGGTTGGTCTATATGTACTAGGATTACTCACTAGTTTGACAAATCCACAAAACTCACTGCTCCTTGGCAAAATGGTTCCACACTACTCTCTTTCCAAATTGACATCAAAATGAAACTTCCTAGTTAGGATTAACAAACCTACCTAGAACCAAAAGACAATTTATTAAAAAGCAAGTCGGGGGGGAAAAGTAACTTCTAAGAAATACTTTTAGGACATACTTTTTCAAACCCTTCTTTGAAAAAATCAATTTTCATATACATGAGGTTAACCCTCATTAACAGTGGCTCATTAAGACACATTCCTAAAATAGAAGTGTACCTAAGGAAATGCAAGTTGTAGGTGTAAAATTTGGCCACTAGGGGGTATCCTGTACAGCAAATCTATTTACCGTACAAATTTGGAGCCACAGGTTTGAATCAATGATTTGGAATGGCACCTGATGTTCAATTTCCCATCACAATGCTCTTTCTAGCAACTTCAACATTTAAATAGGCAAAGAGTAGCTACTGAATAGACTGAGATACGACTTTGAGGTCTGAATCAGAAATTGATCGAGAATAATGGCAGCATGCTCTGGGCCCTGGACTATAGAGTCTAAGGCACAGCTGTATGGAGAAGCAGGGGGCTGGCTCCACAATCCAGGTGCTCCCAGCACAGCATTGCTTATGGTCACTTCCTCTCTTGGAACCTGAGTTCCTTCATCTGAAAAGGAAGGCTTGACTAGATGTGTGATTCTCACCAGGTTTTCTTTCTTGCCTTTGTTTATGGGTAAGGGGAAAGTCTCCAACATATGGAGGCAGAAAAAAGGTGAGCCTCTGGATTAGATGATCTTTACCATGTTTCTTAACTAGACAATTGTATAATTCTGAATAATTTACCCTCTCTTGGCCTCAGTTGCTTATTTGTAAAACATGAGAAAGTAGGGGCCAATAAACAGGGTTTTGGATCCCAACTTTCACTTCTATTAGAAAAGCTCCACTTCTATTTATTTTCTATAATACAATTCTGGATGAGATTTCATTAGATAGAATGGTACCTGCTGCTAAGGGAAAAAGAATGAAAGAAAAAGAATAAAACTAAAACCTTCAAGTTGACCTTCAAGGCGCCTTCTTGCTATGACAGTATTTTAACAGTTCATAGAACTAGAGATACAATCCAAGCCAAGTCAGAAACTGTCAGAGAACCATTGGAGATACTATGTAACTGATAATTCTGAGGTGGAAGACAAGTCTTCAAATACAGCAACAACCAGATCAATAAGTTTTCTTTGAAACGTGAAGCTTAAGGTTTTAATACAGTTAGGTTGCACTTGAAATACATTCATCACTTCTAACCTTTAGTTCCTATTCCTTTTCTCAAGCCAAAAAGTGGTACTAGACTATTTCAATATAAAATTAACTTGTAAGTATAGTTATTTAAATTGAGTCTGCTTCATAAAATCTTCAAACTCACATTATAGATATTAATCTCAAAGTAGATATTTGGAAAATAAAAAAATTGTATAAACTCTTTGAGTTAAAATGACAACAAACTGAAAACATAAAAACATAACCTTTCTTTCACTTATAAGCATCTTGGCTATGGTACAAAATTTTAGCAAAAAATTATTTTATTAAATTAGTTTTAAACTCTTCTAAGAAATAAAGGTATTTTCCACTTAGTGCTTCTCAAATTCTTTGATGCCACCTAACACAGTTACATATCTCAGTTTTCAAAGTCTCATCTACCTTGATGATTTTTATCAAAGGTTAAAGAAAACAAAATGTTGGATAAAATGAGATTCTACCAGCTGGAGATTCACTTTAGAAAGTGGTTCTTCAACATTCTTATTATCAGATAGTCTTAAGGAAGACTCTTAACCTCTCTAGCTTCAATTTCCTCAGCTGCAAAGAATAATATCTACCTCATATTTTTGTGCACATTCAACAAAATAATGTATTCACAGAAATGAATACTTTGCCAGGCACATCTACACATTCAGTAAGTGATGAACTCAGCAATAATGAATCCTCCCTCTTAATTTGGGTTTGATCGGAAAAAGATGGAAGGGCTGTTAAGTTACAGGAAATTTCTGAAGAAAGATGACCCCAAAGAAGTTTTGAGATGAGAAAAGGAGCACTGGACTCAAAGTGGGTAAGTCAGGAAGAACTCAGAAGCCCAGAGAAACATTCTGGTTCTCATAAACAGAAAACCATGGTTTGCCTGTTCAGTTTTCTTCCTAAAGAAATGCCTAAAGTGAGAGTAGGAACAACCATTGAATGGACTGGAGTTGAGATGCCTTCCCCACACTACTCCACTTGCTTATATTCCTCCCAACCCTTCAAGACCCACTGCACTTCCCTGGAACTCATTAAGGACACCAACCGTCTCTGACCCTGGACATCAAGTATTCATGTACAAGACTGAAACCCTGCAACAGAAGAATCGTCACTAATTTCTCAGTAATCTCCTTGCACCAGAGCACCTAGCAGAATCCCTTGAAAGTAGTTAAGTGCTCTTGTAGAATAAAGGCAACTCAACGTCCAACTCTCATTTTTGCTTCACACTTCAAACTGACATGCTTTCAAAATGAAAATTCATAAGCAACTGGTTGGTTACTAAAACCTAAGAAAAACACTTGTTTTTATTATTATAACGCAATACCAGCTTAACACAGACTTGATGCTAAACTATCCCTAGTTGTTGCTGCATGTTGCTTTCTTCATTATGACAATAACAAATGGATAATTATGGACCTCTGCTGGCCAACGCAATTATCCATCAGCCACATGTGGTTATGTAGCACTCAAAATGGGGCTGTCCAAACAGATATGCTACATGTATCAAATATACACCAGATTGCAAAGAGTTAGTACAAAAAGAATGTAAAATATCTCAGTACCTTTTATACTGATTACATGGTAAAACTGAAACTATTTCAGATATAAGTAAAATATATTATTAAAATTAATTTCACATTTTTTAAATGTAACTACTAGAAAATTCAAAATTACTTATGTGGCTCTCATTTGTGGCTCACCTGTATTTCTACTGGATGGTGGTGATGTTCTAGACATTAAATTTTTTAAGATGTCTATCTTTCCACCTCAATGTACAATAAAGTTATTGCAGTGATGAGAACTTCATGCCATGCTATTTTCATGTCTTGGGAGGAAATATTGTGTGTATGTCCACACACACATATTTACACACACATACTTTGTACACATTAAAACTATCCTCTTGACTCATATAATTCTATTTTCCCCAATGCTAATACTTTCGCTATATTCCAAATTCATTCATTCTTATGCCCTGTCCTTTATCATAAAATTTTAAGTAGCTTCTTTAAAACAATTCCACTTTGAATAAAAATGAGTAAAAGAAGAGAATACACCACATACGTTACTGGGCAATGACACTAACTAGCAGGAGGGCTTGTGAGAGCATAATCTTGGATGAGTTATCAGACATGTTAACTAACATGTAATATCACTATGTACCACTTAATGTCAAAAAGGGCAAAGGATTAACTAGTTCAATACAAGGGGAAAAATTCACTCATCTGACCTATTCCATATGTAACTACTGTAATACTGTTTCTTTTAATCTATGAGTTCCATGTTTGTAAAATTCTGCACTGCAGAGTAATAAAAAAAGAAAAATGTTTAATTAAAAAAACTACAGCAACTGGCTGGCTATCATTATTCATTTTCATACATGTCATGCTTGAGAAAGCTTTGCATATTTTAAAAAGCTATGGATCCACTAAAGCTGTCAAAATCCAATCTCTGTATACTTCACACTTCTACATTTGAGTAAATCAGTACTACATTTATAGGTTCATAAAATTTTTTGACTCATCCCTATGACATGGTGGTTTTTCCCCTCAATTTGTTCTCATTACCAGCTGAAGTTAATGAGAAGGTATTAAAGAATGATTTGCAATGGAATTACGTGTCAGCTTCAGAATATCCACACAAGCTACCCTGACTTTCTTTTCCCTTGCAGGGCTAAAAAAAAAAAGGAAGTTTCCCTTCTTATCAGAATATATAATAAAGCTAGTTGACCTCAAAAGAAAACAAAAAAACTTCAGTATGAATCAAAAAAGGTCCACCGAAAACAAACAGTACTCATTATCCTTGAGTGAATTAAATTTATGAAAATTGAAACATTTTCATGAGCTCTTATAGTGGAATGTTGCTTTGAAAAATCTGTGCAGCATTTTTCCTAGTAGGAAAGGGCTATTATAAACACAAACCTAAAACACCCCTTTCCATATTTTAAACCACAAAAATTAGCACTTAATTCGAAAACAAAGGGAAAATGAATGCAAATTGAGATGGCCTCTTAGCAGCCTGTCATCTTAGGAATACCAATTTATACAAGTTTAATTCACAGGTAGTAATCTGTTAAAAGGAAATGAAAAGGTAGGTGAGTCTCGGATAAGGCACCACTGAACATAAGAACACTGTCCATACGTTACAAGCAGGAAACCCAAGCTCATGTCCTTCTCTTACTTGGTGGGTAAGGGACAGCAGCTCTTCCATCCTTCCCAAGAGGTCGGTCTTCAGTCCCAACTGTAGGCATTTTTGATGAACGCAGTGCAGGTGATACAGCCTAAGAACAGAAAAGATGCTTCCTTACAATAGTGTTCACCAGGTGAACTTCTCGAAGTACCAGCAGTGAAGCAAAGCAGATGGTTAGAAGCATATCAAGTATGAGAAACTGAGTGACAACTGAGTCTTCTTCCATGGATCTGTTGAAGACAGATTGTGCCATCAAAGCAGAGCTTGCAGACCTTACACAAACCTTCCCTCTGTTTCAGGGACACAATAATTATACTTGGGTGGTGGTGTCTCCAAGTAGTAATTGGCTGTCAATTTGGTTTTCCATCTGTTTGGAAGAAGGCAGCTAAAAATGACCTCAGGCCCTCCCAAACTATTTATATATATATCTATATATCTGTGCCCTTTATATGGTGCTGAAGGTTTTGCTTTAATTTGTTATTCAAAACAAAGAAATCTTAATAGGCAAGATTATCTTTAAGAATTCAAATAAATTCATGCCAAGATAAAACATAACCAAGTAAAATAAAAGGAAGATTCTCACAAATAGAAGGCCTTCTATTTATGTATAACTTATTCAATATCATAATAGAGCTGAAACGTAAAATTCAAAGGCATCTGAGATGAAAATATGCACAACAGCCTCACTATTCATTACTAGTAAGATGAATTAGCAAAGTGATTCTAAAGTAAACTGTTCCCTTGATTAAATGGCAGGGTAGAAATCAGAGTAAAGTAGAAACAATCATTTTAGAGAAATAAAAATTGGATTTAAAAATATCCAGCTCTCCTTTGTATATTAACAATACTGAGAATATAGTCAAGAAACAAACTAAACATTTCCTCACTCAGTCCAAGAGTAATTCATAATTTATACAGAGATGAAGCACAATGGCTCAGAGCAGAAATAGCGCTCACTAGGATGGGGCTGTGAATGTACCAAGCTACTCCACAATGCCTGCTTTTTTTTTTCTTACTTTTCCCTTTCTACTTCTTTTTGATTCCTTTTCTTTTCACACTTTGTTCCAACCATCACCACCCAAAGCATCTAATCTAACCCTCAGGATCATTATAATCAGGGAGACTATCAAGTTAAAAAAGGATTTCTCATGCCTAGATCAACAATAAGAAAAAGTGTCATTCTACCAAAGTTTGTCATATTGCCATGTCCTTTTCCTTCATGCAGCCACTGCATGAATTCAGGTTCTCATGTTTCAATCCAACAAAAGTCCCCAAATGGTACTCCTGCTTTCTGTGTATCAGAAAGGAAAAACAGCACTCACTTCAACCATTGGTTCCACACTCAGCAGCCTTCACAGGAATACATTACTCGTTGAAGGGTAAAGTCCACAACACTAAGCATGGCCTATCAACCAGCATTCAGAAAACCGACCAATGGAACAATCTATTCATCACTATCCCCCAAAGCCCAGCTAGTTCGTTCTTATTGCAGAACCAAGGCTCAAACTGATGTCCCTCCCCTGTCTCTCACTAAGTCAGTCTTTCCATATTTCAAGCCATATCCATTCCTTAAGGTCATTATAATCTCATCATCATCTAAGAACTTCTAATACTAATGTAATGGTGTATAATATCTGTTAATCAGATACATTTTAAAGTGAGAAAGGGGTTTCAGAAATCTGATTCCTACTTAACCTTCAAGCTTAAGTTAAAGACTGCTCACTTGTCACTTTGTACTTAAATGTCCAGCATCTTTTGACACAGGTTAATTACTCCCCTCACAGCAAGAAGTATATTTATATTTATAACTTTATTCATATGCTGTTTCTCCTGAAATCTGTGGGAGTTTCGAGTATAAGAGTGGTAATTTAATATTTGTAACTTTGAATACCTGCCACAAAGAAACTGATTGTCAAATGATTAACAAATCTATGTAAAATGGATAAATGTGAAGAAAGATAAATACATAAATTAAAAAAAGAAAAGTAAGTTAATAAACTGATTTCCTTGAAAAGAGGACCTATCTTGCACATCCCTAAGTCCCCCAGAACTAACAAGTACTCCTATTCCTGTAAGGTATGAAGTTGGTTTACAAGACAAGGACACATATTTTGTGATTCAGCTCAGCTGACCTCCAAAGAATTATAAGTGCTATCTGTCACTTTAATCATATGATGCCTTATATTATTTAACTTCTGGGTGCATAAATTCTATTTCCCTACTATGATGCCATGATACTGAAAAGTATGGATCATAGATCTCTCAAAATGTAGACTAGCCTCTGACTTATTAGATAAATCAAAAAGTTACATGGGCATTATTTTTTTAAATCAGAGCTAAAGGGACTATATAATTCATTTGTATTAGTCTCATGATATTTAGAAGAATTTTAAAAAATAAATGAGAAAGACTTAAGTATTTATACTAGAAATAACACTAATAGAAGAAAGCCATTGACAGACAAAACCCAAGGAATGTTAGAGACTACACTACAAACTTTTAGAATCCTTTCAAAGCTTCTGAGAAAAGATCTGAATGTGAAATAAAAGCCCCCAAAGTCAGCAGAGCAACCCCTAAAGAAACACCACACCGAGGCACCGCGTCAGCCCTCCAGTTAGGGCCATCTTTGTGCTGCTGTGGCAGACTCACCCCAAGTTCGTCATCATCAGAATTATCAAAGATGTTGTCTAAATCATGCAGAGAAGGTGCCAGGTCTGTCACCTGCGTAAGACTACTGGAGCCAGCTCTTCCAGCAGCATTATCCTGCCGGACATCTGTGGGAAAGGAGACAAAAGAATGAGCAACTTCATTACGGGAGAAGAAGTGAGGAGAGGACACGGATCTCAATGAGCAACACGTGCCTGTGAATTTTTTCCCTATGTTTTCAGTTAAATTTAGAGACAGTTATTTCCAAATATGTTTGTCAGTTTTGAAAGGAACTGAAAAACGAACTCTGAAAAACATATTAAAGATGAGATCTAATTATTGCTATTACAAAGAGAATATAATTTTAAGTTGAGAAGCATCTCCCTCACATTTTATTTTAGCAACAATCCAAGTGAGGCAAATAATCATTGTACACACCTGTTTTAGTAGCAGAACTGAAAATAGACATGGCATTTTTCCCATCAGGCACCGGCGTGGAATGACCTGGTGTAGTGACATCCTTGGTACCAAATCCATCCTCTGACTGTATAATAAATTCAGCCAAACAAAACACATGAACACCAACCCAAAGTGTGGAATATGAGGGAGAACACAAAGAATTAGAGGGTAGAATGGAACTTGTTATGAGCACAAGTATGATAAACCATGGTCTATGCAACCAAAGGAAGGAAAAGATATGTCCTTTTCCCTGAATTTAAACAGAACCAAAAACTCCCACACGTTCCTCTCAATCCTATGGAGTATTCTGCCTCAATAAGGGTTTTATACCTAACTGGTACTGGTGGCATCTGATTACAGACCTGCCATGGTGTTAAAAGCTGCCTTTAGTAACATTTTGGATGCTGAATTATGGTTTAAACTTTCTGAATCTAGACAGATCTCTGTAAAGAAATCTAAGAAGCATTCTCCTGAATTATACAGGCTGCTTTTAACTGTCTTATTTCCTCTATGCTCAAGAACACCTCTTTAAATGGCATAGTATTTTCTAAAGTTTTAAAATGTAAGAGTAAAGACAGCAGACACACCCCAGTACTCATTTTTGTGACACTGACACCAGTAAAATTAATACTGACATAGTCTAAGAGTGATGCTGGTATCACAGAAGGTAAAGCGCTTGGCACAATAAACATAGTAAGCGCTCAATAAACAGTAGATGTTGTTATCAATATTTTTTTCCTTTACATTTTGTGTATTTTGGAATAACAATTAAAAAGAAATAAGCAGGGAGCATAGGCCAACAAGGATTAGCGTATGAGAGGAAACATGCACTGTACAAGCTATAGCCTGGAAAGTATGAGGCTTCATTTATGTTCGGCTGACTTTTAAACAAAGGTGAGCCATGACATAAAAAGGAACAATACACTGTTCAATACAATAGTACTGAGAGCATGAATATGGGGACAGAGCAATCAGGCAAGACTATCTCAAACGTTCCGCCTCAAAAGTTTTCTCACACGTGTTGCACTGACATAGATTGAAACCCACATCATGCTGGACTCTCTTTATGTTAAATGGTACCTTATTCTTTTTCAGGGAATCTTTTTCTGTCCCTTGTTTGCATTTCTTGTTTGCTGTGAAGATGTATTTTATGTCACCATCCTCAAAGGTGTAGGGGTCATTGACTTCTCCCAAACTGTCTCCAGGTTGTTGTGATAGAGGCAATGGGTCGAGGAAGTGGAGTGGCTGCATCTGGGGCTGCTTGTCGTGCCAGATTTTAAACCGTTTATTAGGTTGTGCTAAGAGTCTGAAAGGGAAAATAAACGACAATTTAGGTAAGATAAAGTAAAAAGATCAATGCTTTAAAAAAAGAGCAGTATATAATTTAAAGCATTTGTAAAGGTTAAACAAAACTTAAAAATTAATTAATCTACATAGCTAATTTCTTTTAGAAATTATACTCACAATTAAATAAGACTTAGTAGCCTTTTTTAGAGAGACGCGTTTTTGTCTCTGATTCCATGGATTCCACTTAAGGGCACAGATGGGCTGAAGACAAACGGCCCAAGTTCAAATTCCATCTATGTCACTGACTAAATGCATGACCCTACTTTCTTTCTTAGCTATGAAATTAAGGTAGTAAGTAAAATGATGATAGTAAAGATTGAGATAATCTGTGTAAACCTTTATAATAATGGGTAGCTCAAAAGCACTATAAATATTAAGTATTATTATTAGACACATGTTACACACCTCAATGCATGCAAAGCCTTCCTGAAAAGTGTCAAGAAACAAAGAGGGTACTGACCGCACTATGTAAAGTCTTGTATAGCTATATTCTTTGCTTCATAAACAGCAGGCCAAAAATAGTAATAGTAGTATGCTAAATGCCACAATGAGACCTTTCTACACCAGCATGTTTAAATACTGACATGTGTGTTAAACCTCACTAACAACAAAGCATTTGACATTCAAACATTTTCCAAATGCAGAGTCTAGAGTGGTGAAGAAAACCCTCCTTCACTTTGGATCTGAAGGCTTAGCAGGAAGAGGTGAGGAGGAAAGCCCCTGATTCCCAGGCGCCTACAGCCTGAGCCTTTGGGTGGGTGATGGGGAGGATGGTAGGGAGAGTCACCTTACCTTTGCAACGCAGTGCTCTCTGAGTTTACCTCCATTTTGTCATCACATCTCTCACCCTGGAGCTCTGGAGGCCGGAACTCAGCATCATTAATGGGTGGGAGACAAAAACTATGCCACCACTTATCTGACGACTCCAGGTTCGAGGGCCTAATCCCACAATATAAGGCTGTCTCGCTGACCTCTGCCATCAGTGGCAGTCTCTGGCCTACGAGGACAGTTCTGTCATCCAGAGAAGACAACTGCTGGAGTTCTAGCCCATTTCCATAGAGGGCTGGATTCACAGGGACAGATGGTGGGTCCAGATTCTCTGTTTCCTGACCTCGTGGCTGAGGGCTGAGTGTTGGTGGCAGAGGGGAAATAGGGGAATGAGGTGAATCCATAGGATTCAGATTCATTTGCTTGCTTGTATTTCTGGAAGGCACAGCCATTTGCTTATCATACTTCCTACTGCTAGACACCTCTAAGGAGGAGTCTATCCCTGCCAATCCTAGCTTCTGTCCTGGTGCATCCTGTTCCATGCATAATTCTTCGGCCACAGAGGGCCTATGGTGAAATGGTATCAAGGGTCTTTTTTGTAACTTGTCTCCCTTTTCCTGTCTTTCTGTTGTTTTGTGCTTAGAAGAAGCAGGAGGTGGTAAAGATGAAGATGATGATGGTCCTGCATTGAACCCTGGTTGAGATATTGTGGGAGGTCGATTGGGTCCTACAGCACAACGTTTTAAAAGTTTATGCCTGAAATGAGAATTAAAATAAAGTCATCAAATATACAGATGAAAGTAACTGCATCACCATAACATTAAAAAAGTGATGCCTCTGACAAAGTTATATCTTTTAAGTACTCATTAGATACACTAATACATCGAAAAGGACTCTTGGTGTTAATTATATTTTTAATGACTAAAAACTGCAAACCACTATGATGAAAAGTGATGAATCAATAACACACAAGTTAAGAAGAGATAGACTTAAGAAACATAAACTCATACACTGCTAACCCCTACAAAATTACTGATTTGAAAAATCCCTAAATCTTTCAAATTTGGTGAGGACCTCAGATAATCTATTCATACTGCATCTTAAAACCAAGAGTAATGAGATTGTCTGCCAAGAAAAAAGCATAAAAAGCTTCCAATTTTTTTTTCATAACACTGTACTAACTCCAATTTAGAATAGTTTATAATGGCTTATAGTGTTGTAAATCGAGACTAAAATAACTGTGTAACCCTCCCCTAAAGATGAGACTAAGATAATGAGAGTGAATCCTAAGAACTTTTGACAGCATAAATATTAGGCTAGAAACTTTATATGCCACTGTTATCGAAGAAAGAAGGGATAAAAGACAACGTTACATCTTACAGACACATTAAAATGGAACAGAAGTAACAAGGCTGGGAGTGAATATATATCCAAATGTACTATCTGAAATCACAACCTCACACACTTCTTGGCTAGGATGGGTGTGAGAAACTGCTCAGTAAGCGCCCTAGATGATGCCAAGGTTTAATCTGTGCAACCAAGTTATATAGCAGGTCAGCCAGTTGTCTCCCAATATATAAATCACTCCCAGGAAAAACTGTAAGCTCTCCAGTAACGGAGGCCACTAGGGTGGCATTAAATTACTGCTGCATTGCACTAAATGATGCCCTAGTGGGCAGTAAAATGGATTTGTGTGGTATAATGGGATAGGTTAGTGGAACAGCAGGATGGCCACCCTGCCCCATAAGGCCATTAAACAGCATGAGGAGTGGACCATTCCATAATGGGTTTGGTAATCCTGCAGGAGACAATCTGAAAATACTCTTGCCAAAGTCTGCTATTCTAAAAAAAAGGAAAAATCCTGACTTTGAAGAAGGTTGTCTAAATATAAAGCTATTGTCAGTAAGGCAAAAATTGTGCTTTAAATCCCCAGGGCACAGTACCACAGTAAGAGATGAATGTCTCATCTGGAAATACCTCAATTACATCTTCTCAAGGGTGCTTATTTTAAAACTGAGGCTCTCAAAGTCTTTTACATAAAACTTTTTGATTGGAATTTTCTCAGAGAGTATTTAACCACATCAGTTCTTTAACAGATATTTTATGGTAGTCTCTTCAAAGAAAGGGCTTTTTGCAAAGTGGATAATCTTATAGTCATTTTTTTTTTTGTTTCATTTTTTTTTTCATGACTCAGCTACATTGTGAAATGGTCAGAATTAGAGATACTCCAGTAAGTAACAGACAAGTATTGTACATTTCTGAACAGAAAAGGAACCTCACTGAAGCAGAAAGGCCAGGCCCACAAGGCTAACTATATGGGTGGTCCCATGGTGGCAAGGAACCAGGGACAGGGCCAAATAGTGGTGAAACACATGGCGGCTAAAAGAATAAAGAAAGTAAGGGGAAGCCAGGATGTCTCAGTGGGTTGAGCACTCGCTTTGCAACCCCGGGGACTGAGAATCGAATCCTGGCCCTGGGCCGTGCAGACCCATATGCTGAACTGGGGAGTGCCCCCAGTTCAGTTCTCACCAGTGTGAGACCCTGGCCCAGTTCCTGCCCTGTGCAGCCTCGCACCCACCTCTGGAATGAAACTATTTGGAAAAACCAATGATGTGCAATGATGGAGACTGTTTTGGGCCCTCCCCCTTCTCTCTGTCTCTGTATCTCTCTCTCTATCAAAAACAATAAAAATAAATCTTAAAAAAAAAAAACGAGGAAAGTAGAATGACTATATTTCAGAGGAAGTCATCATAAAATGCAATAAAAATTGATCTAGAAAATAAAGAAAAATGAATAATAAAGCTTCTAGGCTGAGAAGGGAAAACTGTGATAAAAGTGACCACAGTAGGGTACTTGATTTGGGAAGAAACAGACACATCAATATTAAAGGATATTTCTTAAAGTCACCCCCAAAAATACAAGGCTAGAGTACATTTGAGAAGCCAGGTCTAGAGCTAAATATTTAGAAGTCAATGGAATGGAATGCACAACTACAAGAAAGACCGGAGGGGGTTCAAATGTGTTGAGGAAAAAGAGCAATAACCCCAGAAGACAAAAGAAGTGTCATTTGTTTATCTACACTTCAGGTAAAAATAATTCAAGGTAGCAAATAAAACTGTTATAAATCAGTAAAAAGGCTATTTTTCAGAAGTGGGAAAATAATCTAGATTAAGGAAAAGAACAGAAAAAATAAGACGTAGAAACAAGTGAAGTTAAATACACTAAAATTTATATCCTACACACTTTCCAAATGTGGACTATATCTTAGATATAAGCTGTTTATAAACCAATGTTAATAGAAAAATACTTTTTTATCATAAAATTTACAATGGCCTAGAGACAAAAGTAAAACAGGTATTTAGCTGGTATACCACACTTATCCTGAGACTAGGATTCCCACGTGCTCAGGGAGAGGTCCTGTAATCAGCAAATAACTTCTCCAAAAATATCCTCCTTGAAAAATCAATCATAAATTTCATTAGGCTGATATATTTACAGAATCTCTCAACAAAAAGCTGACTACCAAGGCAGAGCTTGATAAAAGAAGATCAACTTAAGGAACAGGGGAAGACAGAAAGGTGTCAAAATTGTTATATACGTATACACACACACCTCTGAATATATTCTCAGGGGACATACTGAGCACCTCAATTCCCCAGGGCCAATTCATTTAAGCCACATTAAGAACCCCTATCTAAACTAGAGAAATGAATGGCTAGTTTCTAAATGTACTTCTCTCAACTGAACTTTCTCTAAGTATTGAGCAATATCAAACGTGAAAGCATATGCTTTGGCAGCAAAGCTACTCTAAGTTGTTCATTAATTGAATAGTCAACACAGGTTCTCACAGTCAATTGAGCTGGGAGGTTAGGGCTGACATACATTTAAGGTGTTTAAGAACCCTAATGAAAGGAGTGATAAGGAAACATCCATAAGGAGTGTAGAAATTTTCTCCAGAAAATTCTGGGTCCTATTCAAATACCAAATGAACAAGCAAACATCTTAGGTTTGGGCAGGTGTTGTTACAAATACCTGCCGCAGGCATCAGAAAACAGTAGCACCACCAACAAAACAAATACTATGTAAGGTCCATTTAATCCAAATTCTATTAACTCAGGCCAACTTGTTTAATATTTATCTCTACTCTAAAACTAAGAGTAGTTAAATAAACTCGTTTAAAGGGCAAGAGACTGTCTTGTCAAACTAATGTGTCTAGTTCTGTCAGAGCCACCCTGAAGAAACATGTGGGGGCAAACTGGTAATAGGACCAGCAGCCTACAAAGGAGCTCTTCTGAGTCCTAACAGTGAAACTATCATCTGCCAATAAGTAAAAATCAATCTTTTTCTTCTCTATAGGAGAAGGAAGATGCTTTAAAATAAAACAAAACAACAGAGAAGAAAGGGTCTAAGAGGCCAGGGGACAGTCAACAAAATGTGCTGTCAGTCTGTCCAGCACTGTTCTGCCGTTTTTATTTTAATTAATTAAATTTATTGGGGTGACATTGGTTGGTAACAATTACACAGTTTCCAGGTGTACAATTCTACATTATGTTGTCTATACAATGCAGTATGTTCTGTCCTGTTTACTACCTACCGAGAGCAGGAACAGTTGACTCTTTGGGTTGGATCCACAAAATCCCAAGTAGCAGGATTGTTAGCAGGCTCTTCTTCAAGAGTTGGAGTTGACATTTGGCTCTTCCTAAAAAGGGTCAAAAATGTGACTTGTATGAACATTCAATAATACTCATACCTCTGGGGTGAAATGTTAAAGAAGACTTGAATACATTTTGCATAGTAATGGTATCTGCTGACAGGTAGGTGGTCCAGAACAAAGTAGGGTGACTACTACTTGTTTTAGGTACTACAGAAGCAGAGTTCAAAGTATCTCTAAGTTCAATGCATATTTTAATACGGGTAATGCACTGCAATTAAAATACCATCTGGAACTACTGTTGCCTAAAAAAAAAGTCACCTAAAGTTTGTAGAAATAACCTAAATTTTAAAAATATTATCTTTACAGCACCTGTAAATTATGTGCCTTCAAAGAAACTGCTTAAATCACTCTTACAACGCCTAGGAACTAAAAGACAAGAAACAAAACTACCACTGATAATTGGCAGCAAACAATGTTTATTATTACATAGCAAAACTAAGAGCACTGGGCAGTAGTCCTGTATGGCAGGTTTTGCCAGCTGACGCTGCAAAGTGTTGCACTGATGGCTCTGCAAGGACATCTCTCACCCGCCTCCTGCCTCCCGCCCTGCCAGCGTGGGAGGCTCACTTCTCCATTCTGTGCTACTGAGAGAGTGGCTGCTGAAGACTTGGTGGAGATGAAAGGTTAGTGGTAATAAAAATCAAAAATGGTTACTGAGAGGAAAAGAAAAAGGGAATAATTTGGAAATTATGTAGGTACTGCAATAAAATGGGAAATATCTGTACCAATTATTCTAAAGGAAAGGATCATTTTAAAGTAACTAGAGATACCTTTTTAATTCTAGAATATGACATATGATTTTCCATCGCAATTATTTTAGATTTTACCTACTACATCATCTTCAGCAGCCTATTCTAGAATCAATTTATTGAGAAATAAATACATACCGGTACTTCTAGTATGAATTTGGTAAAGCGAGGTCCAAAGAATAGGTTTTAAATCTGTATGTAAAACTTAGAATAGTAGTCACTAAGAAACAGTGAGTGGAGTTCTGAGCAGTTATTGCCAAGAATGTCCATATTTATTCTGGTCCAGAAAAATCAAGACTCATTTGTTTACTTACATCAGTCAAGAAAGTGGGCATCTCAGTCATATCACAGCAAATATAAAAATATGCTTATTGACTACTGTTTGTCATTACCATTCAAACAATTAAAATAATCACCAGCTGTCTCTTCTTACAATTCATTTTTTTCCCTTTTTCCAAAAATATGTTAAGAAAGAAAGAAAGGGAGGGCAGAAAAGGAGGAAGAGAAGGAAAAGAAGGAAGGAAGGGAGGAAGGGAGGGAGGGAAGTTGGATAGAGGAAGAAAAGAATATAGTTTTCCCAAATCAAAGAACAGAAGCACAACAGCTGGTAAACACACCTGTCATCAATTCAGTTCAGAAGTGTACTGTCAATTAAAACTCAAGGCCAATACATTATTAAAAACATGACAAAGAAGACTGTTTGCCTTTGTAAATAGGACACATTCATAATTTGGTATGCAAAGGAAAACAAACCCACTCACTGATTACTGTCCTGAGCCATCACGCTAAAAAATGTCAGATGAACACCAGGCCAATAGCGAGGTGATCAGAAACTTCAAGAATTTCCTGAACAATCAAATCAAGTAAAGTAAACAAGTCATTTTAACATCTCTGTTTTGAATTTTATACTATTATGTTCAACAAGATGAAATACCAATCCAATGATTCCTCAAGTTTGGTCACACAATAATGCAAGGCAATTGACCCTGTTCATGCAGTAATCAGAGATGGTTGCTAAACCATGATGCAGATGTAATGCAAAGAACATACTTGGACTGGGTTCTGTTGAGGATGCATTCCTTCCAGACTCGATGGACCATATGATTGTGGAGTTTTGGAGGAATTTTCCCCGATCTCTTTGGACTGTGCATAGTTATCATCCCCCCATCTTGGGAACCTAAGTGACTGACAGCACTCTGCGTACCTCCACTCTCACCTGAAAGTGAAAGACAATTTAGAATGTCATTTTTCTGAAAAGGTTTTCTAGTGTGTAGACTGCTGGCTTATTTGACATGAATGTTTTAATTTGATGAAACTCATATTCATGCAACTTTGCCCCTATCGCCTGGCAATAACACTGTGTATAGCTATGAGTATAATTTGTGTCAATATAGCCCTTTTTTCTGGCACTCTGATTCTTCATGTTCACCCTAACATAGTTTATCACATCAATATTCACTTGTTCACACTCCCTTCAAGGGCTACTACCTACACAGAGGCATTTCTACTCCATGGGTAGTAGAGAGAACTTATATGGGTGAGTTCATATTATCAGAATAGTAAAGATATAACCATGCACAGACTGTTTTGAATTTGTAAATCTCAGTGCAACAAATATGTTTAATCAAAGCAAAACAAAACAGCAGAGGGAGCTTTATGCCTGTTTAGCTAAATGGTTGTGTAACAACTGCACATAGTGCCCTGGGTAGCAGAAAAACTCAATGGCACAAAGCTTTCAACCAGGCCAGACTTCAAATTTGTGTATGGAACTGTCTGTCCTTATGCCTGACACTATTTATGAAACTTAGTACTAAAACACTGAAAGAGGTTGTCACGACATTTTTTATCAGAGGATTTAGAATTCACTGGTTTCTAATAACTCTACGTTGTTTTTTCAACTACAATTAGTATGTAATTCATTTCTTTCCATTATGTCCACTATTACTGCTGCTAATACTTGTTATTAGTTATGAGTATTTTACTACTACTATCTCATACATAACAAATACTCAATTTCCAGTACTAAATTTCAATTACTTTCATCTATTTGATTTTATACATATATAGTGGGTTTTATTCTTAATAGAACTATGATGCAAAACATCAAGACCAAAATACCAGTAATCAATTTTAAGGACTCTGGAAACCTCCACTCTCATATGAAAAAGACAGAAGCAACCTTATGTCACAAACTAATATCCCTGGTATCCATGTAACACAACCATTAGGAATTGAATGATTAAGCTCAGCTCTATTAAAAAAAAAAGAAAAAACCTGGATTCCAGGATAGCTCAAGCAGGTTGAGCACTCGTTCTGCAGCCCCAGGGTCTGAGAATCAAATTCTGGTCCCAGCCTATGTGGACCCACATGCTGAACTGGGGTGTGTCCCCAGTTCAGTTCTCACTGGGGCAAGCTTCCTATGTGGAAGGGCCCCGGCTCACAAGGGCGTGTCTCCCATGCAGGAGGCCCCCAGCCCAGCTCCTGCCCTGTGCAGCCCCGTGCCCACCTGCGGAATGAAAATAAATAGAAAACTAATGACGTACAACTATGGAAACTCCTCCTCCCTCCCCCCTTCCTCTGTCTCTCTCTGTCAAAAACCAATAAAAGGGGGAAGCTGGGATGGCTCAACAGGTTAAGCGCTCACTTTGCAGCCCCGGGGTCCGAGGATCGAATCCCAACCCCGGTCCATGTGGACCCATATGCTGAACTGGGGTGTGCATCCCATTTGGGAGCCCCCTAGTTGGGGTTCTCACTGGGGCAAACTTCCTTTGTGGGAGGCCCCTGGTTCTGCCCCCTGCTTGTGGGGGTATGCATCTCATGCAGGACGTCCCCAGCCCAGTTCCAGCCCTGTGTGGCCCCCACCCACCTGTGTGGAATAAAACCATGTCAAAAACTGATGAAGTACAACTATGGAGACTACTCTGGGCCCTTCCCCTTCCCCTTCTCTCTATCTCTGTCTCTCCATGTCTCTGGCAAAAATAATAAAATAAATCTTTTTAAAAAACTGTAAAAAATATTGCTTGAGCAAATTCTTTCATAGGGGTTCATCCAAATTCTGTGCTCAATCAGAGATGTGCATTTTTTCACCATCTTCACAACTAAATGGCTCTTAAAAAAAGAGTCTACATGTTGTTCATTTCTATGTCTCCCACACAATATCTAAGAAACTCCTTCTGGATAATATAATGTGTGCTGAAACTGGAGTTTTAAGAACTGCTTTAAATTTTTTATATTGCCATTGATATATTACATTGTTAACACAACACTATCAAGTACATTACCTAATGCATATAAGAATTTGGTAAAGTATGTAGTATTTAACAAAGAAGAAAACTGGGTCTCAGAACAAGTATAAGAATTAAATAAGGTCACTCACCTAGTAAAATCTATAGACAGGTTTTAAAAGTATGTGTGTCCAATCATAAAATCTATACTTCTCCCAATATACTGTTTACCATGAGCATTTATTCAATGTCTATATGCCAAGCACTGTCTAGAAACTTTGAAATACTGTCTTATCTAATCATGATAATTACCATGTAAGTATGTATCATGCCTGAGTCTGTTCTCAAAGTTTAGCAGCCATGACTTTATTTACTAGGATGTTCCTAACATGACCCACATTAAATGCCTGTAAATAATCCCATTTAAGTCAAGCATGATGAATATACTTCCCTTTGTGACTAGATTTCCAATTAAAATAAAATTAACTACAACAAAACTTAATTTATGAAATACACTATTCAGCAAAGAAGGCAAAAATCGCCCCAATTTAAACAATTTCTGAATTTTTCTATGACAGAAAACTATTTGTCAATTTTCCCATGTAGTGATATTTTTCATTAATGTAGAAAGGTTACTGATAGGACAGAGCACTTATTCAGCGCTCCTGAAGTCAGTCTAACTACGTAACAGGGAAGGGACTACTTCAGACATGTCCCTGTCCAGCAATGGTCAGCCAGGAAAAGGCTTCAGCCACTCTTTGATCCAGTGTTTTCCCTTTGTTTAAATAAAACATCTTGTCTCCTGACCGTACAAATGTAGCACATGTGTGCACATGTATGTGAAAGGGAGGGGAGGGTGTGTGTATAGAACTTAAGAGAAACAACTAACTTGTTTAGATTTTTCCTTCTCCATTTTGTAAAACTCCCATGTTACTCTATGTCCAGCTCTTCCAGCAGGAACTTGTCACTGTGAGTTTTGTCGCCTGCTCATGGCAAGAACTAACTGCATGATTTGCTGGAAATCTTCCACCTGGGATGTTCCTGCACTGCACTCACCTGTGATGGCCTGTTCCGGAGAGGTGGGAGGTGTCAGCGGCATCCCACAGTTACTAGGGTCCTTCACACTACCCAGTCCCTGCGGTCCCCCTGTAATATGGCCTCCAGCACTGGCAACACTCTGAGGAACTGGGATGTCATTCTGAGAGATCAAAACAAAAGCTGAAGGGTAGACCATGCGAACACCACCTGTAAGGAAAGAGAGCAAGAACACCAGGCCTGAGAAGAAGTTCACAGCAGACTGCCAGCTTTGTTGTTCCAGTGGTCAGAGCAGGAGCTTGCTGGTGAAAACAGGATGCTCATCAGGTACCACAGAAAGTGATACGTTTCACATTTTCATAAGTTAATAGCTTAATAGCTGTTGAAACATGTGTTCCAACGTTATGATAACAGCATTTGGAATACAGGGACCATTGGTGCTTCAGGAAAAATAACTACTCAGCATATACCACTGTGTCAAGAGAATAAAAAAAAGATGGGAAAATTACGAAGATTATTTTTGATGAATCTGAGTGATTATCTTTTTAAATTAAGGAAGATGAAGAAGAGAGAATAAAATTCTGCAGGCAAAATATATTTTCTTACCAACAATTACTTCTACTGCCACGGGGTAATCATCGTCATATCCCAACTCCTCTTCTTTCAATTCTTCTTTCTTTTTCAGCACCATTGGGTAGAAATACTGCCATTCCTCGATCAACTTACGGGTGGCTGGGTCTGACATCTTGTATGCTTGGCCTGTTAGTGTGCCATTTAGTCCATAAGGACTTACCAGTACTAAGGCAGGGAGGAGAAACATACGTTACAGATCACAGTAATAATTCCTACTTCAATGTAATGGTATATATGTGGTAATTTAATGTTAAAGCATAGCATCACTTAATGTATATTACTCTTTATTTCCTAACTCCTCTTAAAGTGTGGTTTTCCTCATTTTACTACTTCTTATATGTCTCTCAACAGATATCAGTTTTTGAAGGCAATAAAATGGGGGACATATAACACTTATCAGACAGTTATATCAACACAATATACAAACTATATATTAAAACATATACCCATCTGTTTAATAATAGCTTATATGATACATTGTATAAGCTATTATCAAACACTAAATCTTCTGTAACAAAAGAAAACCATTCAATACATACAGCCTCTCCTGAGACTTCCTAAAATCTGTAGTAATTAAAAATTAATGTATAAATAAAACTTCTAATAGAAAAGTCCTAATTTACCAAGCCTGAAACATAGGCTTAGTTATAATTTGTTATGACTATTCTGGAGGTCTGGTGATAAAACAACTCTAAATAAAATTTATTTTACTAAAGTAAAGGACTAAAAAAATCTATCTTTTTCTTTCAGTATTTGACCTTGATGTTATTTTACTGAGCTAGACACAAAAAATGTAGTTAACGTAGTAATGTGTGTAACCCAGCCAGTTCTTGACCTTGGGGTAAGTATTTCAACCTTCCGATTAACACTTTGCTGGGGATAAAGGTCACTTTTTCTTAATCCTAATCTAAAAAACAAACAAACAAACAAAAAACCTCAGCACAGTTATTAAATGGCATGTCCACTTTCTAATGGCTTTATGTTTTAATAGCTGAATGATATGATACATCAATCAAGACAGAGATGGCTTTTCTTGGTGCCTTTCTACTATTCCTGAGTGACCTAACCAGAATAAAATTACTGAATCCAACCAACACAGTTTATCAAGGGCAATTTTCCTATATTAACACTTGTAGAAAATCCCCACATCAATATGGCTAAGTATGTTCACTATAGTTATCTATAGACCAATGCCTGCAATAAGAATATACTTCCTTCACACCAGTCATGAGAAATAGCAGATGGTGTCCCATAAAAGGTTTCTATGATCTGAGGCATTAGTAATAAACCAGTAAGATTTAATATAAGTGGTTTACAGAGACTAGGTATGGCTAATATTATCTTTACCAACTTCCCTCATGATAAGCTATTCCTTCTGTTATCATAAATAAATGCTTTCAAGTGATAAAGTTTACACAAGGGTGTCTAATCTTTTGTCTTCCCTGGGCCACATTGGAAGAAGAACTATCACGGGTCACACATAAAATACACTAACACTAACATCAGTTGGTAAGTGAAAAAGATAAAATCGCAATAAAAACAGTCTCATAATGTTTTGGGAAGTTTACAAATTTGTGTTGGGCTGCATATAAAGCTGTCCTGGGCCTCAGGTTGGACAAGCTTGATCTAGAATGAAGTCGGATGGCCCTCTGTACCTTCACAGTCAAGGTAGCATAGTATTTAAATAATTCTGATAATCCATAATATGCACATAGTGTACAGTTTGAGAACTGGCTTGTTTTTTAATAATAGTCCATACATAAAAACAGCTAAAATTACAGAATAAAGTACATAGCTTAAAATGTGTTGCAAATGGGAGGTGGGAGCAAAGATAGGTAATATCTAGGACACAGTTAAATGAGGATTCAATGTTCTTTTTTACCTTTTAAAAAAAAAAAGCTTAACTATATCTTTAGGGCAAGAAACAGATGCTTTCATCCATCCGAGTCATCTGATTTAATTTGAAAGCCAAAAAGCAATCATAAATAATATAAAGGCTAAACACTCATGACAGGCTGTTACATCAATAAGAACACTTTAGTCACGTCTGTTAAAATATTAGTGTTTTTTACAATTACATTGTGTTCTATACTAAGACTATTTCAATCAGATATCACTAGTAATGACTAAGTAGAATAAACCAAAACATTTTAAAAGTTAGTCATAGAAATTTCTAAATTCCAAAGACAAAACCAAATATATAGAATGCACAGTCAAGAAAAGGGACATGCAGGAAGGTGATATTTAGGTGATAAGCTGAGAATTAATAAAAATACAAATATAAGTTAAATTTCAACCATATGCCTATAACCAATGGAGTTTATAATTAAAAGAAAATAATAAATATATTAACTATATACTTCACAACTCTAGAAATTTTATTTTGGTTGAAATTTCAAATACTAAGTCTAATATTAACAGCAATTATCTCCATGTTATCTGCAACCATGGAACAAAACAAGGAAAACCTTAAATTTATAAAATTTGTAAGTTACTCATTGGATTTTTATTTTTCAAATATTTATTGATCTTCTTTTATTCTGAAGGAAATTCACATTTTTTCCTCACATTGTATATGTAATAAGCTTTCAAGCAAAAGCTAGCAAGCTTTTATTATTTATTTGTGATGTGGCGGTCTTTCTTTTCTTCTTTAGAAATTGACTCTTATGCTGACCTTTAAAATGTCCATTTAAGATAGCATTTCATTCTGCAAAACCTCAGTAAGCAAAGTGGCTGTCCACTTGTGGGAGGGATGGAGAGCAGGGGCATCACCATTTACTTACCTTGAAACGGTGCGGGTGAAGACTGAGCCATGTGTATATGCTCCTCATTGATCAAATAAATTGGCTGGTGTTGGGCAATCTCCACACTGGTGCACACATTACTTTCCCCATGAAGAAAGAATGTGAAAGCACAGGACAAATGCTCACTAAAAAGGAAACAATGAGAAACTCAATTTTACATTTTGGTAAAAAATAGCTGCTAGACACAAGGCCTACTGATGAGACAGAGCTTTACTCTTATCGATCACCCAGCAAAAGTTGCCACTGATGATATTAAGAGCATACATTTCTAGTTGATTGTGGACAAATAATGCAACAATAACTTGTTGGCAAACAAAATTAAAACTGCCAGATAACTCTAAAAAATTAGTTATGTTACACTGTGAAATTTTGAAAGCCACTATGTTGAATGCTTCCAGTTTCATGTGCACAAAGTCTCCTATGCTGACTATAAATTCCCAAGGACAGAAAAAGAAAAACATTTTTCTACCTTCTCGTGTACTAGTATCTGAACTGTCTTTTAACTAATTCTAGAAACATTGACAAAATAGTTACACTTATGTTATATAACAATAACATCAAACTTATAAGCTTACAACATTATTATAAGGTAGAAACTGTTGATTTTAAAACAGCAATTAAAGTCACTGCTGTATGTAAGTTTCCAATCTACAACTGCTAGGGTAATACAAGTGTCTAAATGAGTTGGCAATCTATTATATTTATTTTTACAATTTATTTCTGATCACAAAATTTTGTTAAAGCATTACACACATCTCCATTTTCCACACAATTAACTAAAGATTGACAAAAATTATGTGTCTTGGAGAAAAATAATTTCCAAATTACTACAGTAGCACATTCTTTAAAGTTGTTAATATGGCCCTAAGTCAGCCAAAACATCTCCATTTCTTAAGACAGCTCATAAGAATAAGTGCCTGATGAAACAAAATCACTATAGGCCAGGCAACCACCATTGAAAAAATCATGTCCAAGATGTGTTTCTTTTCAAAAGATGTTTAAAATATTGAAGTGTATTGTAAGTCTACTAAAAAAATAAAATTTTGTTTAAATATAAAATTATAGGGCTTTTAAGGGAAAATTGAAATAAAAATAAAATTTCCACTCTATCACACAGTGAAGGATATATATATATATATATATATATATATATATATATATATATATATATATATATATATTCATTCTTCTTTGACAAGTATGTTAAGATGACCTGAGAAGATTTTGTTTTACTTGAAGTGTGAAGTTTCATCAGCAGGAAACATCCCGTCTTCGTTTTTGGTTATTTAGCACAAAACAGTAAACTTAAGTTAGTAACTATAATTTTGTAAGAATTTTTAAAAGTTAAAACATCTTCTTATCTGAAACTAATTTTAAAAATCCTCTTGATACCATACTTTTTAAGTTTCAAGTTCACAAAGAAGAAATAATGCATTCAGGTATAAAATAGTGACAACAGTATTATAAAAATGCATGCAAGCTCCTTTGTGAAAAATGACACTACAAATATATCATCTTCAACAATATTACACCTGCCACATAATGGGATCAAAGTATAGGATTTCTGATTCTGGACTGGAGCATTTTCTATCTGTAAATTTCAGTAAATGGGGTTTGAGCTGAGTTATCTTAGTCATTTCTACTATCCTATGTAGTCAACAGAATATCCATAAAACAAGTGGTTAGAGTTACAGATATTGAGGGTGTCACAGAGTATGTTCTCTTTTCCAATGATTTCCAACTGTACATGAGAACAAATGCAACCAATATTTATCCATCAACTAGTAAGTGCAAAAGAAGCGTGCAAGGAGCCTGAAGTGACACTGAATAAAAACATGGGCCTTGCCCTCAAGAAGAGTGAGTATAAGCTAACAAAAGAGAGATATAAGTGTACATCAATAAAATAAAGCCAGGCACAAATACAGAAAAAGAAATAAAAACAAAATGCTACATACAGGAAGGCAAAGGTACACTGATTTGTTCAATGTGAAAGATCCAAAGGCTTCAAGAATCCAAGAATAAATGAAAACAGGGTTTCAGTAGTACAGAGAAAGGAAAAGGAAAGAGAGACAGCATGAGGCAAGCAGCAGATATATTTAAGACCAGGATACAGTCTGAAAATTCTAAAGGGAGGAATGGTGTGACATGAAGGGGAAGGAGTCTGAAAAAGAGTCAGAGGTCACCCCTTGAGACAACACAGAGACTTGAATGTGAAAAACAACAGGGAGCCAATTTAAGTTTTGGTTTTAAAAAGTCAGCCGAATCTAGAGAATCCTAATGAAAACTTCAAAATAATAGTCATTTGAACCTTCTATGCCCCAAAAGACACAGAGAAGCAACACAAACGAAAAAGGAAGGAAATGAATCAATGGCCTATTCTTTATATTAATAGCTTTAAAAACAAAATGTCTTTTAAAATTAAAATAACGTAAGAAAAACAGCAAGCTATGGTAGAAATATAACAGATCACCAATAGCTATATAATTTTTGTTAAACTACTTCATCTTTCTGATCATAGTTTCCTCATTTGTAAAATCAGCTTTGGCATAAATTTGCTGCACTCCCCCCACCCCCAAACTTCTCATTCAGAAGCTCCGGGGTGGGTCCCACAAATTTATTTGTTTCGAGTTCCCACATGAAGTTGCTGCGACTCCTACCCCACAGACCACACTTTGAAAGCCACTGAACATGATGGTACCTAGATCCCTTTCCAGCTATAAAATTCTTTTTTTTTTTTTCAAGATTATATGAAGCAAGAGGACACTAGAATTTCCCTTGCACCTAGCAATCCCACTTCTAAGACTTCATTCCATAGGAAACACTATTGTTACTGACTACAGCACTGCTTATAACAGTTAAACACTGAAAAGAGCCAAAATGTCCATCAGTAAAGAATGATTAATAAACTCTGATGTATTCCTACAAAATAACGCTGTGCAACCACTTAAAAGAAACTGATTATACTGATAGGGGAAAACTTCCAATATGAATTCAAAAATATGAGAACAAAAAAATAAGGTAAGAAACATATGAGTAATATACTCTCCTATATGTAAAAATGGGAAAGGGGATAAAGACATGCACACACAATTTGCTTACACTGGCATAAAATTCCTCTGAAGATATACTTTAAAAACCTAACAATCTTGGTTACCTTTGGGGAACAAAAGATCATGAAGAACAGTGGAGAAAGGTATTTCTCTGATCTACAAAACCTGTCTAACTATAACTAAAATTTAGGTAGCCTGATACAAAAGCCAACCTCCCTCTTTTTACAAATGAGAAAATAAAGAGCTAAAAAGTCTAGCTTGGCAATGCCATTCTTAAGAGGCACAACTGCAATTAGACTTAAATTTTAATGTCCCCTATCTAGCTTGCTAGAAATGGGGATATCCCTCCCGACGACTTACATTTTTATTTAAGGAAAATGAAATCACATTTGTGAAGAACTCTGAAAACAAGGGGCTCTACAAATACAATTACAGACATATTGTTAGACAGTGTTATAAAGTTAGGAGTTAACAGTTATGGCAGGCTTCTTCTCACCATCACCCACTCCAACCTTTAATCACTCCACTCCATCATTTGAACATTGGAAAAGGTTTTGGAGATGATGAAACTCAACTCCTCTCTAATTCAGGGGAAAGGCAGGTGTGTGCCCAAAATTACACAAGTAGTTTAGAACACAGTTGGAATAAGAATTCAGGTCCCCCTTCTTAGCACATACATTAAATCTACCTTAGATCAATGCTACATTCACACATTATGTAACTTAAACCAATCCCTGCATAATTTTTATGATCCCCCTACTGGTACTATTAAATCAATATACAGAACCAAAAAAACACTGCAATTTCACTCTAACTAAAACTGGAGCCTCACCCCTATTCTCTTAGGTCACTCTACTTGACAAGTATTCTAAGCTTTCACAACTCCATTTACGGTATTCTCCACTCTACTCAGTAAACCAGGTCTGATACAGGTAATTCTTTTTATAACATCTTTTTCACCTTAAACACGTCTGCAGTTACCCTCATCTCACCCTTTCCCAGAGTCTTCAAGGACTACCGGTACATATTTCCTTTTCTCTATAAAGGTACTCCCATATACTCACTCTCTTCCACTCATGAATAGTCTTTATTTCTACCTTTTTATTTGCTCCAGGTTCTCCAACGCTGAAATACCTACTCTTGACCAAGTTACCCATTTAGGGTTATTGTCGTATCATTCTCCCTGTCCTGACTCATGTCAAACAATCAACATGTAAGTAAAATGATTAGTATAATATAGTACTAATAGTAACAGGAATTAATCACTAAATTATCTGAAAATAACTGTGTTATAACAGAAATAAATAAGGTAATAAGATATAAAATAATAGGGGGTGCTATTTTATAAAGAGATGAGTCAGATAAAAGCTTCTCTAAAAAAAAATGGGGAGCATTTAAACTGAGGCTTGAATCTTAAGAGTAAAGTAGTCAAGACCCCAAGAAGAGAAAATTACATATGCAAACATAATGAGTTAGAGAGAGTTTGACATTTTAAAGTAAATTTTCATAAAGAGGCAATGTGGCTGTATCACTGAAAATGAAGATGAAATTGGAAAGATATAATCCATTCATTCTCTGCCTATTGAAAAGACAAACATCAGCAGAGTGGCTAAAAAAGAAAAGTAAATCCATCTATATACTGCTTACAAAAGACACAATATAAAATTACACCAAAAGAATGAAAATAGAAGGTAGAAAATGATAAGCCAGGTGAATCAGAATAAAAATAACGCTGGGCTAAAAATAACAAAAATAAAATATTTTTAAAACTTAGTTTCATCATTACAGTACAATAAACAGATGAATTTAACAAGAAATTTAAACAATCCTGAGCAAGTATGTACACAGCCATATGGTATGCAATATAACTTGTAAATATATTTTTAAATCTGGTAGAATTAGAAGGAGAAACTAGCATATCAGCAATTAATAAAGATTTTAACATAGTTTTTTTCAGTAATAGAATAAACAAAAAAATAAGAATACCAAAAAACAAAAACAAACTGGAATGACAAAAGTATATAAACTAGGGTATATCTGCTGGCTTTCTAGAAATTAATCTATTCTCTTTCCAAGAACACATAGAAGATGTGCAAAATGGAACAGGTACTAAGACACAAATCCTACACTATGCATTCTCTAATCACAGTGCAATTTAGTTAAAAATCAATAGTTTTGTGTGTGTGTGTGTGTGTTTTAATGTTAAAATAAACCTCTTCACATTTGGAAACTTCAACATGTACTCCCTAAATAAATCTTGGGTTACAGAGGAAATCACAATGGAAATCACAGAATATTTACAATTACATGAGAACAAAAATAATATACATGTCACAATCCAAGAAAAACACTATTTAAGAGAGTAATTTGTATCTTTATATGCCTAAAGAAAAATCTTTTAAAAAATGAGATAAGTATTCAAATCAAGATGTTGAGTGAGGGGAAGCCAGGATGGCTCAGAGGGCTCGGAGGCTTAAGCACTTGCCTTGCAGCCCCAGGGATTAAGGATCAAAGCCCATGCAGACCCATACACTGAACTGGGGTGTGCTTCCCATGTGAGGGTGGGCGAGGCAGTTTGGTTAAAAAAAAGTTTGAGGGGAAAAAAGTGTAAACAACAAAAAAATAAACTCAATGAAAACAGAAGATGAAAATAATAACAAAAACATTAATAACACAGGGAAAAAAGAAAAGCAATAGAAAGAAGGAACAAAATCACTACTTATTCTCAGAGCAGACTAAAGGACAAACCACTAAGCTGACTGATTTGAGGAAGGAATGTAGAGAAGGTATTTGTTTATGCAAGGAGGGATGGGGCACAATAAATAACCCCAAGAACCACAAAGGGGAAGTAGCCATAGATAAAGTAGAAATGTTTTAATGATAAAAATGCTCTAAGTAATTTTATGCCAATAACTCTGGAACACATGAAATGAATAATAGTCTTTATAAAAACAGAAGATTTAGAAAATACTTTGAAAATAACTAAGAAATCCACCTACCCATCTCAATGCCAGCTTAGAAGGTTTTACAAAACTTTCAAAGGAACAATCAGTCTCTCTATTGAAATTGTTTGAACAAACAATAAACAACAGAAAGCCTCCCAACTCATTCCATTATACTTGTACAACTCTGACAGCAGGACTGGATGTGGTTAGTTACAAAAAGAGAAAGTTATCACCTAACTATTTCACTCATGAACACAAGTGCCAAAATAATTAAACAATAGTACACAGAAATCAGCCATTTACAATACAACCAAATTGGATTTATGTTGGAATATAAGAATAGATTAACATCAGCAAATCTATTAATATAATGCAGTATACATTAAGAGATGGAGAAAAATCAAAGAAGCCATCTCAATATGAAAAAAAACAGTATACTGAAATGCAAAAAATCCAATAATTATTTATAAAATGAACTGGGAGTTGAGAGGAACTAGCTTAAACAGATAAAGCAATGATCTTGCTTACTGTTAAAACTTTGGAAGAATTCCCTTAAAAAAAAGGAGCAAGACAAGGATATCCACTCTTAGACACAACACTGTCCTAGATGTCCAAGTCACTGCAATAAGACAAGAAAAGGAAAAAGGTATAAAAACAGAAAAGGAAGATGTATCATTCTTTATCTGCAGATGACATATTAGTAATTCTCTTAAATTTTCTCTGTAGACAAGTAGGTAAACTAATGGAAGTAATAAGAGAACAAGAGAGGTCGTAATGTTTGCAGATACAAGATCAACAACAGCTGTGTTCCTACATACCATTTAGAAAGTATCGTGGAAAAATATACACCATTAGTAACAGCAATGAAAACTAAAAGGTACCTAGAATATAAATTAATAAAAGACATGTTAGGCTCCTATGAAAAAGTTTATAGAACATTCAGTTGAAGAATATAAAAAAAGATATTAACTTTTTAAAAGATGCATTATATTCCTGGATATGATATCGATATAACAAAGATGGCAATTCTCCCCAAACTGATCTTTAAATTCCAACCAATATCCCAATAAGTATTTTGACAAGCTGATTCTAAAATGTATACAGAAGAACAGAAGAACAAAGGGTCAAGAATAGCCAATGCAATTCTGAAAAAGAACAAAGCAAGAGACTTAACCTACCAGTATCAAGATTTATTATTAAACCACAGTAATTACAACAGGGTGGTAATGAAGCAAGGATAAAGGTAAATGAACCAGAACAGGGAACTCAAAAACTAATCAACCAGTAACTTCCCATCTCACAAAGTATAAAGTCAAAAATGTAGTAAATCCCAACACCCAGACCTAGTGCCTTGCTGACCAAAGTGCCTACTGCTCTCTCCCTTTCCCTTTCTCCATTCCAGCCCAATTAGCCTTCTTGCTAGTCTTCAAACAAGCCAATCACAATTTCTCCTCTGGGCCATTGAACTTACTGTTCCTTCTGCCTGGAACTCTCATCCTCCCAGATATCAACAGGGCTTTCTTCTCACTTCCTACAAGTTTGCTTAAATGCCACTCACTTGGCAAGGCTTATCTGCATCACATGAAGTTACAACCCTCCATAATTCTCCCCCCTCTCTATAGCACTCATCATTTTCTAGTATCATCTTGGATATACCAACCACAATGTTCAGAGGCACTGAAGATCTAAGAACAATCTGAAAATTGTTCTTTCTACAGATATTAGAAAGAAGTGAAATAGAGAAGGAGAGGAAGAGATGGTGAGAAAAGAGGGAGAGTGAGAAGAAAAAGAAAAAACTCTGCCTCTGGTGCTTTATTATGTCTTATCTATGTTACAAGTGTATCTCAAAATATTTCAACAGATGTTTCTAACTCTTTATTCCAAGTGTAAAAGACCTATTTCTTTCAAAATTGAACTAAGACACCATCAAAATATTTCATTTCAAAGTAACCCCTGGATAAAAATGGCAAAGTCAGCTTGTAAGCAGTCAAAGCAACTAACTGACTCCTACCTCACCTGGGAGCTTTACTAGATATCAGGGTTTTAAGCAACATATTACATATATTTATATAATATGGTGTTAGAGAAAGCTCTTCTACTGTGGAAGTGCTGAATAGCTAAGCATAACATGTACCCATTCCCTCCTGGCAATCAGTGCTACAAAGGAAATGTTCAATTTCCTTTTGTGTTCAATCACACTGTGAGCCTCTCTTCTAGCTTCATCTGACCAGTTTACTTCAAGACTAAGCACTTACCACCACATACGCCATGATGTGTCATGTGTCTGTCTGTGTTTCTGATGCTCTTCTGTCCAGAATACACTAGCCCTGTCCTTCATCTAACTCCTACTCATCTTTTCCATACAATCATCTTCGAAGTCCCAGAACAGGCTACGGTAAGTGCTCCTGTGCTTCTGTATGTATATCTCAGTGAAAGCAGTGTTGATACATTTTATGTTTAGTCCATCAGACTAAATTTTGTGAGAACAGAAATCATGTTTTAGCTATCATTTTGGACCCCACTACTTAGCATGGTGCTTGGTGTGAGTAGATGCTGTATTAATACTTAATAAGTTATGGTATTTTATTTCTTGCCTCTAAAGTTTTCTGGCATTTTACTAGGAGACTTGGAAATAAGCCTGGAATCCTGAGTCAGGAGACTCAAGGTAAGAAGAACACAGTGTTAAAGTTGTGATATTCCAGCCAGGAATATATTAGGGGATATCGACCCCGGTCTTTAGAATTTCTGATGTTCTCACTGTTTTCCTGGCGGAAGTCTGCTTGGAACATATCACTTACAGCTATGAGGTATAATCTCTGGACCTAGGGTAGTTTATATTCTTTGAACAAGAAAGGAGATTAGCACAGATCAAATAAGCACTAGACATATAGATCAGCAGGGTATTCTCTTCAGTAAATGTCATTAAGCAATTCTGCTCCTTTATTCTATATTATCCACCCTAAGTATTATGGCCAAACCAATCCTCCTTTTTACACACTGGTAATCAAAACATATACTACTCAATCCCATGTCACAGTTGCCCCCACCCCCACCCCCACCTCCTACTGCCCAGAGGAAAACATCTAAACCTCTCTGCATATCAGTCCACGCCTTCTTTACTCTGGTACAACCTACTTTACTTCCCTGTACAAACACTCAGTGACAGCCAGTGTGGAATGGTTAATAATCCATGCATATCCCACCTACATTTCCATCACTCCACACCATTTCCCACTCCGCACCATTTTCCACTCCTTCATTCTTCTTAATTCCAATCTTTTCTTTTTTTTTTAAGATTTATTCTAGTGTTTATGATGAGAGAGAAGGTGGGAGGGCCCAGAGCAGTCTCCACAGTTGCACATCATCAGCTGTGACATGGCTTCACTCCACACAGGTAGACATGGGACCACATGGGATAGGAACCAAACTGGGGGCCTCCTGCCTCAGAGGTGAAAACTTTCACTGCCATTCCTGCAAACCAGTTGTGCTGCAGTTCAGCATATGGATCTGTATGGGCTGGGGCCGGGGCCGGGGCCGGGGCCAGGGTTGGGGCCAGGGTTGGGGTCAGGGCCAGGGCTGGGATTTGATCTCCAGAACTCACAGCTGAAGGCAAGAGCTCAACCTGCTGAGCTATCTCAGCATCCCCTAATTCCCATCTTTCAAAGTCCACTATCACTTCTACTTTCTCCATAGAGCTTTCTCAGTGTAGCTCTTTCCAAAGAGAAAACTACTGTATTTCTTCTCTGCTATCAAGAGTGCGTGTTTCTTGTTTGGCATGGCACCCATACTATCAGAAGAACTTGTTTAATCACAAACATTTACTAAGCATATCTATTTATCTTGTGCCAGACTGCTAGATTTAGGAATATGGGAATAAACAGATCAGAACCAGCCTTTGAGTATTTTCTAGTTTCCCACGTAAAATACCTAAAAACCTTAAAAGGCACTAAAATACTAGCCTGGAACTAAACTCACTGGTATGATCCCAAAAAAGTTAAAAGGAAGAAATTCTGGTAGTATATATCAGTCAAAATTCCTTTAATATTAAGTCTTTTTAAAAAAAATACCATATATTGGGGAAGCAGAGATGGGTCTAAGTGCGCACTTTGTAGCCCCAGGGCCCGTGTGGACCCAATATGCTGAACTGAAGTGTGCTTCCCATGAGGGAGGCCCCCAGTTTGGTTCTTGCCCCCCAGTTTGGCACCTGGCTCGACAGTGTGTGCCTCTCATATGGGAGGCCTGCAGCCTGGTTCCTGCCCTGCACGGCCCCCGCCTACCTGTTTGGAACAAAACCATGTCAAAGACTGATGTCATACAACTATGGAGACTGCTCTGGGCCCTCCCCCTCTGTCTGTCTCTGTCTCTGTCAAAAACAAAATAAATCTTAAAAAAAATACCATATAATTATAATATGATATTTTTAGTTTATACCCTATGCATTCGTAAAGAATTATCAGTTTTATAACAAACAACATGAACCCACAGGATTGAGGGGAAGTCCAGCCAAAAAAGAAAGTTTTCCTATTATTTATACAGTATCATAGATTCCATCTTAATGTCATATATGGCTAAAAGTCTATATTCTCAAGAGGACCAATAAGTAAAACTAAAACTATATTCCAATAAGGAAAGAAATGTGGTTTCAGTCTATCTTCCCAACGTCATCACTCACTACATCAATTCACATGTCTAATGCTTCCGTCACCTGATTTGTTTCCTTCGTAAGGCTTGTCATAATTTGCAGGTAGGTATTTTGATGCTCTCTCCCACCATAAGATAAGCTCCCCAAGGAAAAGAACCACATCTGCCCCCCTCCCCTCTGTATCCCCAGCACCTATCACAGCTCATGACACACAACACTTAGTCACTGCATGAATGGATGCAGTTTTAGTCATAACCAAAGATTAAATTATTCTTCTTTAGAAAGTTCCATCATGAGGAAAACAGAACAGTTGTTGTGCACAGTGAATATTTTTAAAGTGGGAAGAAGTTTAATTATTAATATAAAGAGGTAATATGTAATTTCCAGTGATTAAAAAAAAAGGACAACTTTTAAAACTGCTTACTTAGGTAACACAAGAAACAGGCGCAGTCTGCACCTGTGTAGTCAGGACAGAACTTGCCCAAATGCAACACAGGAATGACTACTACCCTGTTTCCCTGAAAATAAGACAGTGTCTTATATTAATTTTTGCTCCCAAAGATGCGCTAGTTCTTATTTTTGGGGGGATGCCTTATATTTCAGCAAGAGGCAAAACTGTAAGTAGGTCTTATTTTCGGGGGATGTCTTACTTTCGGGGAAACACAGTAGTATTCAGAGAAATGCAAGTTAAAATCACAAAGAGATAGTATCCTGTTTCCCCAAAAATAAGACAGTGTAATATATTAATTTTTGCTCCCAAAGATGCGCTAGATCTTATTTTCAGGGGGGTGCCTTATATTTCAGTGAGAAGCAAAACTGTAAGTAGGTCTTATTTTGGGGGGATGTCTTACTTTCGGGGAAACATGGTATTCCAGATCATGGTATTCTCTTACAATATTAAAAATCATATAAAGGATTTTTTTTTTTACTTCTTACACTGAGTTTTCAGAATGCAACATGCTTTCAAAATGCATTAATAAACTCCTGTTCTTTTATGATATGAGTGTTTTGATAACAGAATCACAACGCAGAACACATTTGGATAATTTTATCCAAATGCTTTCTATGCTATAAATTTATTATCTTAAAATTTTCAAAGTTGTCATGAACCAAATCTCTTGCCAGAGGTAATTTTCCTCACTTTATAGATCCTCATGTGGGAATACTTTGCTAATGTTACTTTATCATTTCCTTTCCTTAAAAATATGCCATTTATTTTGGCAGCATTCACAGACTATGTTGAGATCTTTGCTCACTAGCATACTGACCTTTCTCTTATTGAACAGGCCTTAACTTTCTTCTTTTTAAAAGAAAATGGCATATTAATATTCAAATAACACAATGGTTAAATTATTTTATACAGCCCTAAGATGCTTTCACTATTTCATGTATCTTCCCTTTAAGTTATAAATTAAACCTGATTACAAAGGCAATAAAAATGTCCAGGAAAGTCAATGGCATGTACATTTTTTTAAATGAAAGACAGTACTTAAAACTGTTAAATTACCATCACAATTCTATGAATAATCAATCACCCTTCTAAGAAGAAAAAGTTACCAATTACATTGTTACAAAACAAAATTGGCTCAGGGATCAATTTTCCTTCACATATAAATGTATACATGTGTTACACACTTACACACACACACACACACACACACACACGGGCTGTCTGCAAAGTACCCAACCATGTAACCATTCCTCTCGTTATAGTGACAATGGCTAGATTTTTTTTTCCAAGCCAGCCCTCAAATGTAAGAGAAATTAAATTACCGGTAGCAAACTCTGTGACTGCTCCTTCCTACCCTTCCACCCTCAAAGCTAGGTTGTTCCCTGGCACTGAGTTTGGCACTGGGGTAGTGCACTATCTTCCTGACCACAAGGGCACCATTCCTGGTATTTAGAGTGATAATAGAGCAGTGGCACATTTTGTATTAAGGCAAAACGTAATGGTTCTTGCTGGGTACCTCACTTAGTAGAAAGAAATGACCACGTGGAGGATCTGACTCAGTATGTCCTTGATCCAAAGGCTGGAAGAGTTTAAAGGTTCCCATCCCAATGGTACAGACTATGTAAGATCATTTTCAAGATGCCAAAACAGACTTGAAAGTCAGAAGCCAATGCACACAATATTTGAAGAGGCTTATGAAAGGCATCCTATTAAAATATCTCTTGAGGTTACTAAACTAGGCCAGATTATTCAGTCACAGTCCCTGGACAGCCCTTTGAAAATTCAATGGGAGTGTGCCTGGCAGAGAATACACATTAAAGTGACATTTATATTCGGTAAATCGTAACCACGAAAGTACTGTTATTGCTCACCTAAAACATGCTTAGATTCCTTTTTTTTTTTTCAACATGAAACAAAACCTTTTATTCTTTCTTTAGTTACTTTAAACGAATGTAACAAAATGGGAGGAGGGTAGAGTAATGGGAGAGGGGGTAATGCAGAACAACATAACATTTTCTTCCACTTTTCTCATTAAATACTACTAAGGTATTACACACTGCTAAGAATAAAAAAGGCTCAACCAACACTAAAATAGCTAAGATTTATATCCATTTGCCTCTCTGCCCTGACAGCATAAACTAGCTTTTCTCACATTGCGCTCCTTACTGCTAAACTGAAATGTTGTATCTTCCCAAGTTACAAAATACACTTGTATTATTCATCTCAAAATCATAAATAATTATTTTTTTTTTTCACAAACACTCAACCATGGTGACAGATTCCTGAAGAAGAACCTGAGGGGCAGACATGGTAGAGTTCTTGCCATCTTTAAAGAAACTTAGGGACTGACCTCTGACATTTGCCAAGATTCCCACACCAAACTCACAGTGGGAGAAATGACCTGCCAAAAAAAGAGTAAAGCAGATAGGAACTCCAATATGCTGTCGTTCATTAGGTGAACACAGAAAATAGAACTTTACCTACATGGGCAAACAAACAATGGCAAGAAAAGGAAACCTGTTATATACTGGTGCTAGGTAGGCAGCATTTGCTCTCACAGAGTGTTATTTCTGCATACTCCACTACTGCACTCTCCATCACAAATGAATATCAAACCCTTACTTTCTCATATCCCAATAGTATTTAATGAATTGATTATGTTATGTTATAGTATGTACTTAATGGGAGCTGACATATTAATAAACAGTATAACATCATATAATTATTTTATATCCCTATTCACAGTAATGTTTCTAGTTATATTTTTAAAAGACGCTGCCTACAATAAACAAGCAGGAAAGAAGTCTACCTTTTTATATAGCTCTATTTCAGACCTAGCAGCTGACACTCAATGTGGCTTGGCAAGCTCTTTAAAGGCTTTCCACCATTTGGAATTAGCCTACCAGAGAGCAGGGCCTTTTATATTCAGCACTGTTGCAAAATGTCTCACTCACCAGTACTCAAAAGAGGTCACAGTTTTCCCAGCAAAAGAAAAATAAAATTGGAGCTGACACTTATTTGGTAGAATGCTGTTATCAGCAAGTATTTATCTTCCATACTCTTCCCATGCCACAGGCCTACCCCAAGAGCTAGGTTTTCTTTTTCTTTAAACAAACACAGCCTTTAATCATCAACATGGCTTGTGATCCTAACTTCCTTATCCCTAACCTAAGAAAATAAATCTGATGGCTAAAAACCAACAGAAAAAATAAACATAAGATGCTTCTATACTTTTAATTATATACTTCTGTACTTCTACTTAAAAGTATAAACTCAAAGACAGTTATGTTTTGCAATATGTTATATTAATTCTGAACAGAATTAATTTTTATTCTTTTTTTTTTAAAGATTTATTTTTATTGTTTTTGACAGAGAGAGAGAGATACAGAGACAGACACAGAGAGAAGGGGGAGGGCCCAGAACAGTCTCTATAGTTGCACATCATTGGTTTTTCCACATAGTTTCATTCCACAGGTGGGCAGGGCTGCACAGGGCAGGAACTGGGCCGGGGTCTCACCCCGGTGAGAACCGAACTGGGGGCACTCCCTAGTTCAGCATATGGGTCCACACGGGCCAGGGCCGGGATTCGATCCTTGGTCCCTGGGGCTGCAAAGTGAGCGCTTAACCCACGGAGCCATCCCGGCTTCCCTAATTTTTATTCTTAACAGTTAAAAGCAATTTTTCCTAACAAGGTAAAATTAAAATTGACAGGATATAAAAGAAAAACAAAAGGAGATACTGAAATCAACAAGAGAGTCATTAGGTACTGCAAATTTGAAGGACATTTATTCAATATAAAGATGGCACTTAGGGGAAGCCGGGATGGCTCAGTGGGTTAGGCGCTCACTTTGCAGCGCCAGGGACCAGGGATCGAATCCCGGCCCCGGCCCGTGCGGAACCATATGCTGAACTGGGAGCTCCCCCAGTTCAGTTCTCTCTCTGTCTGCCCCTCTCTCTCTCTCTCTCTGTCAAAAATAAATAAAGAAATAAAATTAAAAAAAAAAAAAAAAAAAGATGGCACTTAGCATCTCATTAAAGGGACAAACAGAAAACACAAGATCCCTCAGGCAATGCAGCCCTGAAAAAGCTGGTATAGACCCTAAAGACCCAATAAATACCCACTCTTCAAACTATCCTACTGTGTACAGTAGTTATATAAATATTTATTTAATGTCAATCACATACAATCAGCATCTGGTCACAACCAAAATTTTTAATGCTTAAAATGATGGATGTTCAATTTTTTTGAGAGCATCAAATTGAAAAAGGGCTAGAGATTAAAAGATTCTGACATAAAATCTCCTTTCATGGTCAGAAATCAGTAGCTCAGGCAGCTTTCAGTTCATTTGTTCATTCAGCAAACATACAAGCACTGCCCTAAATGCCAGATGTGCCACAGCTGAAGAAGCTCTCCCCCACCCCGCCAACCCCGAGTCTTGATTCTCACAGAGCTTATATTCTGCGGGGGCAATCAGACAGTTTAAAGTTTTCTAAAGATAATTTGGGGTGCTGGGAGGGAGCTATAGAGTAAACAAAACAAGAGGATGTGTCTGAGTGGCAGTGAAAGGAGACAGGGGTTTACAGAGGACACTTTAGACGGGAGGCAGTGGGGTGGGGAAGGAAGGGGAAAGGAAAAGTCAGTTCCCCTTCTCTGGTGAGATCTAATAAAAGTGGGGTTTAGGCAGGGAGGTAAGCACAGAGAACAGTTAAGCAGGAGTTAAACAGGAAGAACATCTAGAAAGGTATTCTGGCAGCTCAAGTGGGAGAGAAACATGGCTTAGAATAGGCTGATAGCAGTGGAGACAAATGGAGGCATGGATTCGTGAAGTATTTTAGAAACAAGGCTGACACAAGACATGCAAGCACAGGCACCATGAAGGAAGAAGTCAGGCACATCAAAAAAGAAAGAGGTATGGGTGAGATACCACACTCAGGAGATGTCTGCTTAGAGACGGTACTTAATTAAAGCCAAGTGGATAAGTGAAAGCACCCAGGTCTAAGAAATTCTAGGTGCAGAAAAAGTAATACAACTAACTCAACCTCTGTTTTGACATTTTCAAGTTCTTTTAAAAAGTAGGATTCACTAAGTTTAGTAACAAAATTCACTGACAACAAATGACAAAGTTATAAAATACTATTTGAATCCCATTATCACCTAAGTACCAGTTTTTCCCATTAGTAATCACACCTAAGATTCCGATTAGTATCACAATCTGGCAGTAACAAATGAAGCAATCACATACCTATTTTACACTACATTCAGAGATTTCAAGTTCAAACAATTTCCTCATTCACAATGCTAATCAAGATGGGGGAGAAATGTGTCAGTCACTGCTTACCTCTGGATCAGGCTGGGTCATTTACTCAAGAACAAGAGACTTCATCAGATCTAACATTTTCTCATTGAATGACTGACAAAGTCTTATTTACTAATTTCAAACAACTTAGGAAAGAGACATAAACAATCTTTCATACACAAGCAGCACTTAAGTACACCATGTTATGAAACCTCTTGATCAACGTGGTTTTTTACAGTCATTGTTGGTATATAATAGTATTTGCTAGTCTCAATTGTGATACCGTATTTTCCGGCGTATAAGACGACCGGGCGTATAAGACGACCCCCTAATTTTACAGTTAAAACATAGGTTTAGGCCTATATTCGCTGTATAAGACTACAGCCTCGGGGAGTAGTCTTATACAGCGAATATAGGCCTAAACCTATGTTTTAACTGTAAAATTAGGGGGTCGTCTTATACGCCCGGTCGTCTTATACGCCGGAAAATACGATAAATTAGTTGTACACACTGATCAATATACAGGAGCATGCTGGTCAACACTGCACAGGACACTAGGGTCATGCCTGCCATGAATACAGCCGTACCCATCACCCTTCAAGTGCCATTGATACATACACCGCAGAAAAACGGGTTTGAATTCAATGTGAAGATTTTCTATTTGGGTTGTTAAAAGGAAAAATGGGATTACAAGAACGGAAATTTATTTGCTATCACTAAAGGTGTGGTGGAGAAAACACAAATGTATTGAAAGGGGTGAGGAACAGAATGATCTTTAGTGGCCTTCAATTCTGAGATTCTAATGATTCTATATCTCAGTTCTCAGACAGATTATGGCTCTTTTAAAATATCCCACACAGACTGATCACGCAGAAATAGACAGAATACTGAAAGGCAAAAAAACATCAAATTTTAAGGGAACGACATACTGAGACGAGACAATAAAGAGAAGTACTGAAGACACCATTCTGAAACCAGAAATGCATATTGCTAGTAAAGCCACAAAAACATGAATCCTTAAATCAGTCCACTGAGCCAAACTTTTCTGCTCTCTATTACCAGGATCACTATTTGAAAGCAGAACTTACATGAATACCTATTTATAAAAGCAGCAATATAACAGAGTGAATAAACATAAATTTATTCTCTGTGGAAAGAAGACTTAAGGCTGACAGCCTTCAGGAGCAGCATCCTGTTAGACTGAAGTCATTAGTCTGTGAGATGAAATGAAGAAAAAAAAAATCAATATTGTTTGAATAGAAATAGTTATAAAAGAAGAAAAAATTCCCTCAGTACGGTGCCATTACACTGTTTACCCCCAAGAGCTGAAGTCACAATTAAATTCTTCTGAGGATAAAGGGCTGTATTTACGCACTGTTAACTGATATTTGTACTGAACAATACTCGCAGAATGTAAACTTAAATTTCTTATTCAGTAACACTTAACTTCTGAGCCTGGGGTGAACAATGGTAAGAGTTCCTAGAAATACTCCTTCTCTGGAGATATTTTCAGCTACCCTGGGAGAACTACCATCCAAACTCAATGGATGGTTCTATCCCTCTGTCCCATTGAATCATTATACACAGAATCCCCTCTGCATCATTTAGTCATACAATAGAGTGCAGTACATAAAACCACAATAAGCAATACAGAAAAAAGGATTAAAGCCATGAAAATGTATTAATTTATTCTATGCAATGCACTTGTAATTCTTCCACTTTCAGTCAAGATCACAGTACAGTTTAATAGTCTGGTTCAGGGACCAATTAATCCTTTTATATTTAAATCAATCACTGACTCCTCTCCAAATAATTTAGCTTCTACATGCTGCCTCCTATTTGATGTCTTTGGGGAAAGAGTAGTTAACCCTATGTGGCACATTAATCATGTTGGGTAACAGAAAATGCATTATCAGAAAAAAGTCTCATATGGAAAGTAGGGCATGCTCTAAAGCATGTTAGCATAATCAGTACATGTCATCATTTTCATAATTAAAACAGGTGAGTTAAACATGGAGCCAAGAGTGCACCCTTCATCTGGCTTTCCATCGTATGTGTGAACCATGTATATATTAATTTTTATTATATATAAAATATATATACTGGAATAAAACCACTCTACACACACCTCTTCCCACTATTGTCAGATTCCTCTTTCGTATCCCAACCGAGAGCGGAATGACTTGATGATGCTTAAACGGGCAGAAGGGAAAAAGTAACAGAAAAGAGTTTATTTTATTCAAACTGGCATGTGTTTGGCACCTTGCCACAAAGCTGTGTCTTTTTCCTTGAATAACTCTGAAGCCTAATTAATAGGGTTAATTCAATGCAATTATCATGTGTCACCCAAAGATTTTCAGCACTGCACGTGAGTAAAGCAGGTGTCCATTTTTTAAGCATATTTTCTTTTTAAAAAACATGTCAAGAAAGCATTAAGAGTTCATCTGACCAAGGATGACAACACTGTACTAAATGCTACTTCTTACTGTGACTTGAGGTCCTCCTTTTCATTTCTGAGTCTTACTCACCACAAGAATAAGTCAATTTTGTATTCTAGTGGCCACATCATGAATTACAAACGGATGATTTAGCTTCAGAAATTTCAAAGTAAACATCAGCACTTTTCAAATGGTCCATAAGTGAGTGTTTTCAAAACTGTTAACCGATTAACTCTGGATGTAGATCGGTACTGAAAAGAGTGGAGCCTGTATCTTGGCATAACCCAGTGCACTACTGACTCAGAGGAGTTCTGCCAGCTCAAACAATTCCAAAGGGAGGAACACACACAGTGAGTGTCAACTGTGTTCCCTTGACACCAACAAAGAGAAATCAAATAGTAAAAGTGAGGGCTGCTGGGATAACTCACTTGCCTTGCAATCATACGGTCCGGGTACTAAATCCCGGCCCTGGTCCTGGCCCTGGCCCCAACCTGTGCAACCCCATATGCTGAACTGCAGCTCAACTGGTAACCACTGGGACGGTTTGGTGGTGAAGTTTCTTGCCTCCCATGCGGGAGGCCCCCAGTTCGGTTCCCACCCCGCTTGGCCCCACATCCACCAGTGTGGTATGAAACTATACACAACAACTGCTCTGGACCCTCCTCCCCTCTCTCTCTCACCTTATTTCAAACAATAAAATAAATCTTAAAAAAAAAAATGATTAGCACTGTGAAATTAGCAGAAAAAAGAATAAAAATAAAATATAAAAATAAAGAGGCCATGCTACAGGCAATAATCCAAACTGATAAGAGCACACAGCGTATAAATACAGACAATTCAAAAGCCTGACTACATGAACTGACACACTGAAGAAATATTTCTCTAGGTGTGTGAACTGTGACAACCTCTGAGAATTTGGCTGACAGCTATGACCCACAAATAATCATCAGGTGGAAAATATTGAGTGTCATTCCTCTCTAACCCTAGAATAGTCACGTCTAAGAGAAATGTGGGGAAAATACAGTCTTTTGGTTTGTTTGTTTTTAATCTCAGAATAGAATGCTACTAATCAAGATTAAACAAGTGAATGAAAGCTCATAATCAAAAGTCATCTTGTCCCTAGAATATAAAGTCACACCAGCTAACAAGGATGTCTGTCTTGTGGCTATTTCATGGTGTCGAATAAATGTGTGTGGATTCAATGACACTCCCCTGTCTAGCTTTCATTTGCTAAGAATCTGAAATGCCACACAAAGACACAAAGATGGTAAGAGCCCCTACAGATCACTACAAAACACACAAATAAACCCCGGCAGTTAATTGCAAGGGCGAGGACAGGCAAAATCTGTATGTTTTTGGTAAAATACACTCTTCTATTTTAGTGACTATGCCTCTCAGATGGTGAATCCCAAGAGGAAAAAGGGTACATGGTCTTTCTGGATTCAGTTTAAGACAGTGTTCAAACAAGATCAGAAAATGCCAGAAACAGTTCTTTGGAACACTGGTAGAACTTTCCTTGTTTCTCTTCTCTGCTTTTGATCTAGCTGTCCCAATTCTGGGCCCAGATAGCACTGATTTCCTCAGCTGAGACAATAAATGAAAGCCTCACCACGGCTCCAAAGTGCTCCTCTCTCAGGCTCAGCTCCCATCTGAGCTGCTCTGGACAATTCCCTCCCATCAGCCTGAAGCAGAGGCGGCACTCAGCTTCTGGATGGGGATCTCAGGTGCTTCTTCAGAGCCTCTCTGACTTGGCAGGTTCTCTCTTCCTTTGGAATTGTGACTAACTGTTCTGGTATCTATGGACAGTCAGTATAGAAAACTATCATATGACAAATATGTGTCATAGTGTATTAGGTAAAGAATTATATGAAGGGGAAATGTTCTTCTATAAATCTCACCTTTAACATGATCAATAATGAGATACAAGATTTTCAAATGAATAGCCTGTAATAAGCATTATTACCAAAGAGAATCCAATTTAGAATTACTATTGTATCAGAAGTCAATTTTTGACAAGTAACAAAGTAAAAGAGGAAAAGATAAATATTAATGCAATAAAATTATTAATGTACACAAAAGCTTTTTAACCAGCCTTTCAAAATCATCAATAATAAGGCATATTTTAAATACACAGTAGATAATCAATAAAAATTAGGTGAATGAATGATAACATTTCTAAGACAATGTATAAAACCTACCCAGGAGAGTAATAATTAAAAAAAAAAAAAAAGGTTAATAAAGCATCTCATTTGTACAGCCAATACTAGAAATTCAGTCTTATTATTCTCTATTTGTTCTTTAACCCTCTTAGTGCTACCTTCTGCCAGTGGTACTAGCGAGAAATATGAAGGGTAATTTAATAAAATGTATCACCTTAGGAAAAGAAACGTTACGAAGCTATTGTTTTAAGATATCCATATGTGGTTTTTTTAGTTTTATGTAAATTGAATTAGTTAATAACACTATTCTTTTACATCATCTGAAAAAGAATTGTAATTATTTCAGTCATACATCATACAAGAAAAAATATAATAAGTTATAGCGCTTTTAACTATGGTCTACGTATGAGCCGATATATCAGCCCGCCGCACTTTTTGCCTGAGGATGCAAAAGCCGATATATCAGCCCGTTGCACTAAAAAGGTTAACATAACATGTCTAAATCAAAATATGATATTGGTAGTTTACAGACACACACACAAAAGAAAGAATTCTTAATTATTCTTTTATTTTCAAAAGTTAAACCTATTAATTTTAAATAGTACCTGTTAAAAAAACAGGAAGCTGGGATGGCTCAGTGGGTTAGGCGCTCACTTTGCAGCCCCGGGGACCGAGGATCGAATCTTGGCCCCGGCCCGTGTGGACCCATATGCTGAACTGGATAGTGCCCCCAGTTCGGTTCTCACCAGGGTGAAGACCCTGGCCCAGTTCCTGCCCTGTGCAGCCCCACTCCCACCTGTGGAATGAAACTATGTGGAAAAACCAATGATGTGCAACTATGGAGACTGTTCTGGGCCCTCCCCTTTGTCTCTGTATCTCTCTCTCTCTCTCTCTCTCTCTGTCAAAAACAATAAAAATAAATCTTTAAAAACAAAACAAAACATAAATACACTAAGTATCAACATGAAAAGCACTAGAGTCTACTACCTCCACTGACCCATTAATAACAAACAATTACAAAAGAAATAGTTAATAGTATAATGCAAAATTCAAAGCCAAATGGATGGAAATAATTCTACCTCCCAAAATAATAGTGGAATGGCTATTTAAATGGAATTTTAATGCCTTTATCGCATACATTATGTTCTTTGATAAATGGAACTAATTCAACATTTATACACAAATCCAATAGTACTTTATTTAGAGAACATTTTAACAACAAATATATATATGTAGTAAAACATGAAAATATAAACATCTGTTTCATTCTAAGTTTCTTTTTAAAAGATTTATTATTTTTGAGAGAAGGTGAGAGAGAAAGAGAAGGGGGGAGGACCAAAGCAGTCTCCATAGCAGTACATAACATCATTAGTTGTGACATGGTTTCATTCCACACAGGTGGATGGAAATGGGGCCTCCCGCATGGGAGGTGAGAACCTTCCCTGCCACATGGCAGTTATAAGTTGCACTGCAATTTAGCATATGGGGTTGCATGGGCTGGTCTGGGGCGGAATTCGATCCCCAGACCTCGCAATTGCAAGGCTAGCACTCAATCTGCTGAGCTATCCCAGCGTTCCAAGTTTTTAATAGCAAAGGAAATCAATACAGTATTTCTTTTTCATTCCCAGCTGTGTACAGTTAGTTTTTAAAAAGAAAGAAAACAAGAAAATGCCTTTTTTTTACTTAACAGCCAAATAGGACACCCATTCAAGTTAAACATCTGGGGACAATAAATAAATAAATAAATAAATAAATAAATGAATAAATAAATAAATAAAATAAAAGATAAAAATATCTAACTTGGTGTTTTACAGATTTATATAAGAATGTTGTTAATAGCAGGGAAATACTACTACTTTCACTTTATTTGATAAGTGGGTTTTCTTTACCCAACAAATTTGCATAGGTTAGCTAGCTATATGGTACAAGTAAAATGTTCCTGATAGTCAATATAATTGCAAGCAGAATAAAGTCAGTGACTGAAAAAATAAAATTAAGTAAAATAGATTAAGATAATGGGGAAATAGGGACTGACAGCCACAAGGTACAGGAAAAGAAACAAAGAGTGAAAATATTAAAAGGCTAGAGCAATATCTCAGAGTGAAATGATGAAAACTGAGAACACGACAGTGAAGATGGAAAGGAAATACATTTTATAGGTAGACAAACCAAGAACTGTACCTTGTGATCCTAAATGGGTATGTTCTTCAGGGTCAGAATGAAGTTTTATCTTTTTAAATACCCAGAAAAATTATTTTACCAGATAAGAGAAGAAAAGTGGGTTAAAACTATCCATATCTTACTTGTAGTCTTATGCCTTTTAACTAGGAGGTGAGGAAGTGCATCAAATTACAGCCATTACTATTGCTGATTTCTGTTTTTAAAATCACTGTCTTTTCATAATACTAGTTGTTTTTAGCTGAGGAGAGACAATGATATTCTAGTATTCTTGCATTATCTCTACTTAAACCTTGTTCCCAAGGTAACAGCTAACTATTCAATATGAGACCCTGCATAATTATTGACTACAAAGGAAGTATTCTACAATGAGACATTTGCACTTTAGCAGAATGAAAATGACCGGCTTGTTATTTTGCTTTGATAAAACAAATGTCTCTGATTTTCACATAGAGGCCAGCACTTTCTACTAGACATACCCTGACAAAATAGGTTACCTTACTTAACATGTTCTCAAGAGCAGAATGTTACTATTTTCAGTAGCATTCTATTCTGGGTTAAAACAAAGACAACTGAAACCACCTTTATTTTTAGGCACTAGTGACTGCCTTTTTTGGAAGAGGGTCAGCTTTGAAGTCATTCTATTAAAGCATAAAGGGAGATAACTGCTCATAAACCATCATGGATAAACATGTTTCCCATGACCAAAAAGCTTAAAATTAAACAATTCAAATTTTTTAAAGGTATACATTTTATATTAGAAAAAAACAACCCAGAATAAGCATAAATCTTGAATATATTATATGACTTCTATAACATTAACTACAAATCCTCTACCTTTCATAACCAGACCTTTTTCTACAGAAAGCACTTAAAATTTTAGCATAGCAAAAGCAGCAGTGATACAGAAATCATTTGCACTTACAAAAAAGTAAATAAAATATGGAGAGTTCTTTTTCATAATCACTGTCAAAACTTCTAATTTATACTTCTAAATCAATGTTTTTTGTTAAAGATTTACAAAACTTTAAACTAGACAGCTCTAACATAACCAAACCAGTATTACGTCTAAAAATACAACATGCATGCACATTTTATTGTGCACAAAATATTTAGTGACAAAGGTCAGCTTGCTATCTGAAAACAGCCTCATTTACTTGAAATTAAAATAAACATTAAAATAACTTGAAATTAATTAAGAAAATACTTAGAAAATAAAATCCTAGGACAGGGTTATTCAAATGGTAGAGGTTATGAAATCAATTAGTGAATTTCAACCAATGTTCTTTAATTAAATAAAATGAAATAAAAAACATAAATAGAACTTCAGATGTAAGAAAGCTGAGAGACACACACAAGCATACATATATAGGATGCAATGTAAGATGCATTTCTTTGAATGCAGTCAAGAAAAATTTGAAAGTTCTTGAAAATACCAAATATTGTGGTAAACCTCAATTTAATACACCAATAACATAAAGATTTTTCATTATATTGGCCTTTTAAAATGTCCTGTTAAAGCCACAAAACACAATTCACAACTAGATTCTTCCAGGTATAACTCCAAGGAAGTTAAAATTTTGACTCAGAGTTCAACTACCTTCATCATGAAAAGATGTAGCACAGCTTTGTTAATACTGGCACCCTAGTAGGCTGAGACAGGATACGCCTTAGAAAATAATTGGAAATATGCACAAAATTGGAAAATTGAAATAATTTCACCAAAACTTTATTACACAAGTCTGCATGCTATAAAATTACTCTGTGCACACATGAAACAAGCACCATCAGTACTAAAACTCTCTGTAAACTAAATGTATCTATAGAGGGGAAATTAAGAACGAACATCACTGAGATATTCTAACAACCCCTGGCAGGAAGCCAAGCATGGCTAATACAAAAGCCGTGAAATTAACTAAAGACCTCTCTGAATTAGAAGAAGATGGTAATTCTTTTTTTTATTAAATAGTTATGGAAGCTCCATTTATAGCTATCCAAATGCATTTGTTTAGGTTTATAGTTCAAGAAATGTATAGTCTTCAAACTTAATAAAAATGCCCATTTTTAAAATATTTAACAATATACTTTAAAATATATTGTATAAAATTGTATGCATCAAACACATTGATGCTGACATTGAGGAGTAAGAGTTGGCTATAGGGTGAGATACAAAAAATAATGACAAATGGCAAAAATTATGTCAAAAGAGATAGCCAAGGAGCCAGCCAGACTAACTGATATGAAGGAATAAGGTGAGCAGATAGCCATATTTCTAGCATTTAAAGTGAAGTATACATTAAGAACTCCCATGCCAAAAAGTCACAAATTCGAGCTTGCACCTCAATTTCACAGTAGCAGAAGCCAACCAGTTTTGTTTTTTGAAGTCTAAAGTTAACTTTCAAAAGCACACTTCATATGGCTGAGAAGCAGAGACAGCTTCTTGGGGTAAATGTCTTGCACAATGCAACCAAGTCATTAGGGAGTAAGGGTTAGAATTCAAAGCCATGAGTCACTTGTCTTTTGTTAGCTCAAAGAAGATGACCTGATACACGGACAGAGAAACAAAAAGGTCAGACCAAAAGGATGATGAAAGTCGTTAGGAAATACAAACGGTGAAAGGAAGTATTATTAGGTCCAATATTGCTGGAAGTGGGTCTTACTGGGCTTAAAACTCAATTTTGGGTGCTTAAAGGCATGTTTGGTTCTGCAGGAGATAGAACCTATAGACATTAAATAATAGGAAAACTGCTCCAAGATTTTACTGAGCTATACTGTAGAATTTAATGTGTCGTTATCATTGAGAAAAATGTCTTGGTGTTATTCTAAAAGGGTGTTAAATCAATTGTGATCTTTTGGGAGCGGGAAAGCATCATTCACTCTTAAATGTCAGCCAGTTACGAACAAAAATCAGTAATCATGTGTTGAACTCTGGTTTGCATTACACGGTTTTGAAAAATTAACCATTCCAATCTTGTTTAACTTAAACTAATATTACGATCTGCTTATATACTCAAAGATTGGGAAGAGAAAGCAGTGGAACAGGGTGTTGGGTACATATGACAAGCTAAGCAGGTATAAAAGATTAATAAGAAAAAATGTGTAAGGATAATCCATAAGTGAATAATTGAGTATTTAATGTCTTTTGATTAAATGAGGAAGTCAAATACATTTCAATAAAATAACAGGCAATGTATTAAGTGATGTAAGGTAAGCTTCATCATTAACATCTTGCAAAAGCATGAAAAAAGCCTAAGATAAATATTTATTTATTCTAGGAAATAATATATACAATCCATTATTCCACTTATATAAAAATCTATCTTTCTGAAAGATTTACGAAGAACATTTTCTCTACAAGTCATGTACTATGTAAGAAATGAAGAAAACTACAGCACTAATTTCAGAGTTTCTTATTAAATTGTAAAATTTCTTTTTTATTGGGTGACTTCTAAATTCTTGAAAAGATGTCATATAATTATGAAGTTAAAAACATGAATAAAACATAAAATCTATCCTCAAGGAACTTACACTCTAGGAGAAAATACAAAACATGACCATAAATATAATAGAGAGTAAATAGCAGTGGAAAAATACAGGTTCCTATAAAACCA